>OOFE01027533.1:12940-24055 GCA_900323365.1 Monocentris japonica | reverse complement strand
CATAGAGCCTTTAAGGGCCTGTTTATAGCTACATGAACATAAAAGATACATGCATTTATGAAACATTTCAAAGGCCACTTGTCATTCCAAAGTCATTACCAAGCACATCTATATTTGTGTTCTGTTAAAATGTGTGTGCATCATGTGTTCTTGGGTCTGTGTGTGCATCAGCATCATGTGTTCTTGAGTCTGTGCACGCATCATGTGTTCTTGGGTCTGTGTGTGCATCATGTGTTCTTGGGTCTGTATGTGCATTATGTGTTCTTGGGTCTGTGTGTGTGTGCATTATGTGTTCTTGAAAGGAAAGGAACTTTATTTGTCACATACACATACATGCAGTGAAATGCTTTTTTCGCATACCCCTGACTAGATATACACACACAACATATTACACCACACACATGCATTTTTCAGGTCAGGGGTCAGAGCGCAGGCGTCAGCCAATGAACAGCGCGCCTGGAGCGGTTTGGGGTTAAGTGCCTTGCTCAAGGGCACTTTGGCAGTGTTGGTGGGCACCGTAGCTGTGACACCAGTCATTTTCAGATCACCAGCTCACAGCTGGAATGCACCCCCCTGTGGTGCTGGGGATCGAGCCAGCGACCCTCCGGTCACGGGTCGGTCTCTCTAACCGCTAGGCCAACCTGCCGCCCTTGGGTCTGTGTATGTATGTGTGTGTGTGTGTGCGCATCATGTGTTCTTGGGTCTGTGTGTGTGTGTGTGCATTATGTGTTCTTGGGTCTGTGTGTGTGTGTGTGTGTGTGTGTGTGTGTGTGTGCATCATGTGTTCTTGGGTCTGTGTGTGAAAGCAAGCAAAGGCAAGAGAAAGAGTAGGCAAACCAGAGAGAGTGCATGAGTGGGGAGATGCGAGAAATATTGTAGAAATCCCTTCTTAGATTCTCGCTCACTAAATATTCTGTCACGAGTTGCTGTCTTCCTAAGAGGTCTAGCTCCCATGCTGCTGGGAACAGCTAGACTAACACACTATCTGTTACGCAGAATAGCTTCACAGGCCCACCATGGGCAGCTCTTGAGAGATACAAAGAGTGATACGGCGAATTAAAAATATGGTGATTCATTTCACTTCACAACTGACTCATTGTTCGGGTGTATGTTGAGAGCAGTTGTATGAGCGTGTGAGGTGTAGCCTAGAGCAACACCAACTAAAGCATGGAGCAATATATCTTTTCAACAGTCGGAACAGCCGTGCATTGATGAAAGATTGGTGGTAATTTGTCTCTGTTTCATAAGTTGTCCACGTGGCATTTTGCTGCTGTTTTTCGTCTTTTTTTGTTCTTTTCATCTTCTTTATTTTGGAGTTTTTCTATTCACTCCCATGCACACACACACACTTGCCCTCTCTCTTTCCTCCCTCTCTCCCTTTCTCTGGTGCTCAAAAGCTGTGGATCGGGGCAATTACATTGCAACTGCCTCATCTTTTGTTGTCCTGCAGTGGCACTAAAGTGACTCCTGGGGTCTGGCTCTGCTCGGGTATGTTTTGTAAGAGCATCTCACTATATGAAATTAGTGGCATCCAGATACATTCACTCGCCACCCTGTGCTCCTCACCCAAAGTCTACCACCCTCTATCCCTTACTCAGTTACCTCAACCCTGTGTTCTTCCCCAGCCCCCACCATTCATACTCAGCAATACTTGTTAGGATGACACATGAGCAGAGAGAAAAGAATTGTTTTATCTTGTTATATTGCTTCCAGAGAAAATAATATCAAACCACCCCAGTTTACAATGGTGGCACATCCCACATGGCTTATGTAACACTGACACTTCTATTTCAGCAGACGAAATGTGACATGGTAGATCTCACATACTTAAGGAGGGAAATCTTTTGTATACCTACAGCACACCTGAAGATGCTCACTCTAAATCCAAGACGCACCTTTAAACAAAGGAGATGGAATCTGGGTCAGAATCTGTCTCTGTGTGCTATGCTTTTTCTGGGAGAGATTTGACAAACCTCTTCTGTGCTGCATGAGGAATAAAAATGGGGACACCTCCGAGGAGATAATGAGAATCAGAGTCAGTGTGTGTGTGTGTGTGTGTGTGTGTGTTTGTACGAGGACTTGTGTGTCTTTGACAAACCTCTTCTCTGCTGCTGGAGGCATAAAAATGGGGACACCTCCAAGGAGATAATGAAAATTAGAGTGTGTGTATGTACGGGGACTCGTGTGTTTATGATTATGCTTGTGTTATTTATGAAATAGAACTAATGAACGACCACAAAATTCCACTCCACTGACAACAAAAATTCATCATGAACCTTTCGAGCTAGTGCATTTTTCAAAGCAGTACCACGAGAAATACATACAAATGTAAACATGGCAGCAGAAATAAAGCAACAACAGCTGCTGCTGCAACAATGACAATCATTTGAAATACCACATAGCACTGCTTTTCCCATGGCTATCAACCATGTCATCTCCAGTGGACCATCTCACTTGAACTGAGTCCAGCTTGGATGCTGTAAGGTATCTGTATAAGGGGGGTGGGTTGGGGGGTCGGCAGAGAATCAAGGAAGCATTTGGGAGAATAAGCCCCTCTCATTTGGCTCTCATTTGGATTCTGTCAGTTGATTACTGAGGACTGCTCCATCAGAGCTGCACAGCCAAAGGCTGGCCACTATAATTACCAACTATTTTAGCCTCCCATCCAGAATAGAAAAGATAGTGATGAGCAAAGTGAAACAAAGAGAGAGAAGGGAGGAATAAAGAGGCATGGAGAGAGGAGGGAGAGAGAGAAAAAATATGGAGGGAAGATAGAGGGGATGAATTAGAGCATTATGAGTCGACTCAGAGCTTCAGCTTCAGGTTAGGAGGCAAAGTTTGTATAGCATTTGTTACAGTGAATGAATTATGATTTACAGACCGAAAGTCATCCCTGTTTTATTTTCAGCTACTCATTTCACAACAGGCAGTCCATTTTACATTTATCACAATCAAAATGATGAGAACTGAGCAAAGTGTCAGTTGGATAATAGCTGGCGAATGGCGTCATTTGAAAACATGTTGCTCACCATGGCTTGACACATCATGAAACCCGCAGATTGTATCTCTACGCTGAGGTTCTCATGAAAAATGTATGTGTGATTAAGACTGAGACTTGTTAGCTAGTTCTCTTCCGTGAGTTTTGAAAGGCATGTCTGGAGAGGCTGAGCAGCGAGCAGTACGGGTCCTTCACAGTTGAGGGGTCACACAGCCGGGAGGTGTCAAAGAGATTGTTGGAACAGGCCTACTCGGCGCAGCAGCACTGCCGCGGATATGTCCGCCACAACGGCCTCTTTGACAGGAGGTGTCTGGTGAGGTTAACTAGATTCAGAACCACTGCTTTAGGGCCTGCCTCTGCTTGATGCATTCAACCTGAGACAGTCAGGAGGGGATCTGAGTTTTTCTCCTCCATCACGTGCTTATTTTCTGCCTCTTCCCTACATACTGTATTAATCTTTTCTTCATTCTGTTGTTACGGTACCCTTCAGTGTTGTTTTGTTTCTTCATTCATCAAGGCTGCCCACTCCCTCTCCTAATGTAGGCTTTTTTTGTTCAAGGAAGTCACGCTGCAGGCAAGCAAGTACTTTTTCTTAGACATTTGAGTTGTGCATGCAGCCTTTCGTTCCTCACTGCATCCCACTGCACTGAATGAAATTTCCAAACGTTTCTCACTCACTTCCTTGTTCTTTCTCTTTGAATCTCTCTCTTATTCTCTCTGTCTTCTCTCTCCCTCTTTCTTTCTGTCTCTCTGGCTTAGGCAGGGGATAGACTCTTTAGACCCTGTTGTGTTGATGATAGGGCTGCTGGTTTCCCACCATGGGTTGGAAACATGCTTATTGCAAACTGATAGGTAATTTAGATATTTTGAGGCTTGCATGTGATGTGCACAGCATGGGTTTGTATTTCTTGTTTGATATTTTCTTTCTAGTTCTTCTTTGTTTTTCATTCTAAATACATGTTTCTTCTAGTATTAGTTCAATAAATGGTGTTTTTTTTTTTAACTCTGAGGTGTGGAGCAAGTTGCAGAAAGATAGATTGAGACTTAACTCCAACTTTACTTCAGAGTGAATTGTGAATAAAAAAGCTTTTAGGTACCCTTAGGCGCAACACTTTCTTCCCAGTGGCACCTCCTAGACCTTCAGATCAAAGTTTGGCATGCGTCCATGCACAGTGAAAAGCAGAGTGTGCACCATAACTGCATGTTACTCAGGAAGTGGGGTTCAAACGACATCCTGGAAAGCCAGCCGGTCGCATAGCCTGGTGGCAACTTCATCTCATCCTTTCCCATAGCACTTTCCACCACATTTTCATTATCTGTGGGTCAGATTGATCTGCTGGTGTTTATTAGAAGCTATTGGTCTTAGTGAGAAAATTGTTTATTTGATCCAATAGCTTTTTCCCCAGGTGAGATGAGTATGTTTTGGGAGCTGTAGAGTGGAACCAAATTGACAGGTCTCCTCTTAGACAGCACTTTTCTGTCTGCGAGGAGGAGACTTCCCATGAGTAATTCATCGGGTCCAAGAATCACTAGCAAACTAGAAAGACAAAGCATGAGTGCAAAAAGCCTAGATAAAGGTTGAAAAGGATAAAAGGGGATAATAAATGTCTAGAACTCTGCCATGCAGTATCCACTCCACACAGAAATACACAAAGATGTATAAGGCGTTTTATAGAAACAATCAAATCATTGACATTAAATATTTTAGCCAGTGAGCAAAGGATTGTCCAGTCAAAGCATAACAAATGACAGTTCAGATTATGGTACAGTAGGAGGTAGAATGTATAGTGTTCTGGCTCTGCCACAGGCATGTTTTCCCCCTTTTTTTAGAGACTTCTTCATTCTGTAACATTCATTTGAGTAACAATAGCTTCACTCCACCAGTAGTATTTATAAGAGTATTTAAAAGAGCCTTCCAGTCTAGACAGGTGCTCACTGTCATCACAATAGGAGATTTAAAAGAGCCAGGCAAAAGAGAATGAATTTCATAGCAGACAGGGGCTGAATCAGAAGTAGAGGTGGAAGGTGTTCCTATAATAATGATATAATAATAAAACACATTGTGCCACTGACTATTTTGACTAATGTTTGTGGTCTTGGATGTAACCTTTAACTCAATTCCATCAGAGGTGGAGGATCCATCCTGCATTACAAATGATTCTGGTGGCTCAATGCTTCTCATATATTACCAGCAGCAGATGCTGAAATCAAATCCAATTCCATGTGGACTCAAGCAAGACAGAGATGAGACGGACTCTGTCGGACTCCTGCAGAGGAAAAAAAGGATCACACTTTCACCCAAATCCACTTTGGAAATATTTTATACTGAAGAGAAAAGGCAGGAATATACCAGGCCCTGGAAATCAGTACACTTAAAGAATATTGAAAATAAAATTATTATCAAAGTTCAAGAGTTAATAGAGTGTCTTTTACACATATGGTGGTATTTGTTCTCGGCATATTGCGGTGGCTTTGCAGGATAAAAAGAATGCACATTATCAAAGACATGGTTTTCTATGTTCTAAGATATTCCAGAGCTTCAGATATACTCATGAGAGGAGCATTGCTCTAGTTCAAGCAGCACACTTTGCAGTAACTCAAGCACACCACAGCAGCTATCAGCTAATCTGCAATATGCTCCGATCACAATGAATTACTGACAATAAGGTGGTCTTTTTAAGCTTCACACTAATTTGTGATGCACATTCACTCTACTGCAGTTACTGCTGCTGCTTGATGTTGGCGAAGCTTCTGCCTGTTGCCGTTAAACTCTTTTTATGCTGAAAGCAACACGCTTGCTCTTTTGGTTGCATAACATCTGCCTTGCACTCAATATGTCTCAGCTCCATCAAAGAGGATTTCCTCAAAGTGGAAAAATGTATCAGCTGAAGTAGCTATGCTGCCTGGTGTGCAATCCTGTTCTGATGCTGCTGAAGAGCAAGAATTCCATCCAGTGTCAATTCAAACCTGCAACCTGCTCCTAATACTATTTAATGTTCCTTTCTCAAGATGACTGTCAGCATCCATGCCTTGGAAGACGGTTTGCTGGCTGCCTCCCTTGCAACCCTGGCTGGGATCCGCTCAACTGTCAGAGAAAGAGCTGCTCCCATGACTGAGTTTGCAGCTCTTACAGCAGCTCAAGATCTTTCTGATTGTCAGTAATGGCGTTAATTTTGTTCTTGCTGGGATGATATAGGCGATAAGAGGCCCCACAGTCTATGGGGCTACATCCTTTGGATGAGCACTGCAAACATATTGAATAGAATTAATCATCATCTTGCAGTTTGTTTATACAGCAAGACTTAATGTAATTTGCAGTTGTCTTGTTGGCATCAACTTGGCCCATTTTATATATATTGTATATATTGTGTATTGTGTTAATGTATATTGTACAATTGTATTTATTTTCAATAACAAATGCAATAAGAGCAAGGCAAAGAAATTTGGTACTTGACTTTCAACAACATCTTTTTACTGTTTTCAACATTATTGGAAACAATTCCTGGCTTTATGAACCCTGGAGACCCTCTGGTGGATCAGAATGGCTGCACTGTAATTTAATGTAATGGCAGTGGGCAACTACATATTTATTTTGATCAATTGCAAAAATAAGGTCCACTTCAACCTGCAATTCTCAGTAAGAAGACTGGAGCGGTAGAACCCCATAATGCTATTTTAAAAGGTTGGGGAAAATGAGTCAACACACCAGCTCCACAATGCAACATACAGGTAGAGATAACGCCTGTCCTTGGATGACAGAGAAAAGTGAGTGAAATATGAGCTGGAGAATCTACTAACCCATTATTGTTTTGAGCCAAAACAGTTATGAAGCTGTCACTGAAGGGCTGTCACATTAGGTTTGCCAAGTAACGTTTAGTAATAAATTTGTCTAACATACTGATATTGAAAATAGATGAACAAATAAGTAAAAACATGTCATATGTCCATTCAAATTCATCCAATAATTCTTCACATTGTTGTCACAAATGATTCAGTCCCCCTCTGGACCAATCAGTGACAAATATGTCAAATATGTTGTTTTTGTGTGGGGCAGGAATAACTGAAGCGGAGCCATCGCTCAGTGGACAATACCTTTTTATTGATTTAATCATTCACAGATCACAAGAAAATCTAAAAGAAGCATTTATTCTACACAAGTGTGCAGGGATGATAAAGGAAATACAGAACAGGTAACTGTGTCATTTACAACTGGCCTTTAATAAATCAGAAAATAAACAAGTGGAAGAATGGTTTTTCAGGAAATTCAAAATGGTGGAAAATCCAATATAGCATACATTGATATTAGTTAGCAAATTAGTAGGATAGCTGGATATGAGCTCCAAATTTCATGCCATTCAAACTTGCGGTGTGGGAGATATGATGCATGGTTATCAAAACTTGCCAGAAAATGCCAGATGGTTGTGGTCAGATGCATCGATTCCCCAGGTTTTACTGGGGAACTGGAGGCAAATTTGGTGTCTGAGGCATCGTGCATAATACGTGGATAAACAAATGCATGAATGATGCAGCGCCCCCCTTAGACTAATCAGTATAATTTTGAAATGCCAGATGACAGTGGTGAGATGCATCATTCCTCAGTTTCATCAAAATCTAATCAGTGGTGTTTGAGAAATCTGTGTGTGACAGATGGATGGACAGATGAATGAAAAGACTGACAAGATCAATTTCATTGTAGATACAATGAAACAATCCACGTAAAGTATGTAAAAGTACAGCATCAGACATGCATGACCTGCGCTAGTCATGCACTTTGGGTTTACAAATTCAGCAACACCAACTTGAAAACGTTATATTTCATGCAGCAGACATCCATCATTCTTCAGCATCGCAGTTGTGGGAGTCATGGCAGCAATCCTCTCTGTCACTCTTCCCGCATGTTATTGACAATTCTGCAGAGATCTGGCCGAACAGCTGAAATGATCCACCTGGAGAACAGGGGCGTCCTTGGATTATGCCTGCAGAGAATTCTAATGAGTTGTAAAGTGTCAAAAGTGCAAGGACTTTCAGACAGCTTACAAAGATAACATGCAAAAATAAAAAGCCAGCAGACTATTTGTCCAGACCATAAATTACCAGCTATTGGGAGCATTGACTGTTCTGTATTTCCTCTTTGTCTAAGTCTCAGAGTGTGCATAATGCATGCACCCCCAGGTATGCATGCACATGCATGTACCCCCAATCCTGCTCTGATGTCATCCTAGTCATACCTGTTCCACAGAGCAAATGTGTATTTAGCTTTTCCCCAACTCTGCTAAAATCTTCATATACCGTGAAATCACTGCAATATGTTTTTCATGTGAAGATATGTGCTTGTGTGTGTGATATGTGTAGTGTGAATGGAACAGTATCTGACACTAAATGCTTGTGCGGAAGAGAAAGTGGGAAATGAATGAACGTCTCTAGCACACTGACCCACTGTAACCATAATACACACTCTCTCTCACACACACACACTCACACACACGTATATGCAACAATGGTCGTCGCCAGATAAATGGGCAGAGAGATGCGGTGTGACAGGCCATTGAGCCCTCAGCAGCCTTAATGAGGACTGGAGCCAATGGGGACTGACTGGAGTAGGTATACAAGTATGTTTCCATTACTAGAGTACTACAGCACCAGCCGGAGATCCTATAGGATTGACAGGGTACTTGTGGCCCATGGCCAAGCTTAGTAGGGAGGGATAACCGGGCACGGGGCTCTAAGGACCAAATAAAGCAGAGGCAGGTGGGGGAGGGGAGGGTGTGATATCAGCCTCCTTCCTAATGAAGATGCTACTGATAAGGGAAGAGATACTGAAGCATCTCCAGCTAAAGCAATTAAGAGCAATATTAGAGCTATATTAGGCTGTTAAAGGGATACTATTCCCCCTTAGGTGAGGTAAACGGATCTGGGGAAGTCATGAAAAATTGTAATGAGGATTTTTTTAATGTCCTCTCATTTCTCTCTAATTTGTTTCATACAGTACAGGTTTACAAAGTAATGCATCACATGAGGCAAGGTGGGGAGTTGGACAAGTGTTTTCTAGTTCCTGAAGTCGTAGCAGCTGCCTATACAATTTGAGATTCCATGAAAAATGAACAGATGACAAGGCTATCAAATATTACTCTCTGACTGAAAGGAACATAGGCATACTAAGAGAAACAACCCATGTATGCCATCTTCTATGAAGATCCATGTGATACATACAGAACAGGTTTTGAAAGTGGGACTGGGGGATAATGGGTGCATGAGACCAATACCACTGAGTAACACTGAAGGTTAAGTGGATTTCTGATATCTTTAGGTGCATTCACAGCAACTGGGCTTTTCACACTCTTTCTCATTGGCTTTTCACAGGTAATTGCATTCTAAAATGTTTTACCCCCATGCCAACTGGATTCAGAGCTCTCAGCCAAGTAACATTCCACATCCTAAGGTGGACTGAAGGTAGCTTTTGGCCCATTTCATTACTGGCCCATTTCTGCAGAAGGATTAGGTCCAACTTTACTAGGTTTTAGAACTTACCCCTCAATTAACTAAGTCTAAAAAAAAGATACATGAGTCTAAGGCTTAAAATTGGTGAAAAATTCTATCATTCAGCCTTAGGGTAGCTATAAGCTTAGGACCAAGGACCCTGGGACAAGAAAGTGCAGTGTTTACGAAGTAGCTTTATATCCTCTATTTTACCTCGCCTTTTGAAATTTAAGGGTAAAAGCACACTGACAGATATGACATATTTTATGTGTGGGGATGAAAATGGGACTGGACTCCTCACTATTGCCTTGAAAGATTTTTTCACTCAGTATTCATCATCGATGTTATACCTGCATCTAGACCATTAATTGTATTCAAATCAAATTAAATGTCATGTCTGATCTGTCCCCTCACACTCCTCTATGTGCATAGGAATTGACTCGTGGGGTGTGCAGTGGGTTGAAAATATGGAAATCCACTCAGGCAATTCCCACTTCGTTTCCACTACCCCCCATGGATTCAGACTTCACAACCAGGCTGCAGGGCACAACCCATCCACCAACCCAAAATTCCTTAACCCCATCCCCCCTGAGCTGAGCTGAGAGAGTGGAGGGCAGGAGAGAAAAAGAGAGAATACATCATCGCCACTCCATCTGCAGAACCCAAGGCCCTGCAGGCCAGAGTAGCCTGAGGGAAGGAGGTGAGCAGAAAAAAAGAGAAGAAAGCAAAACCGAGAGAAAACAGACAGAAAGAGTGAGCACGAGAGCACAAGAGAACAAGTGGGAGGACTGAGAGGAGATGCTGATCCGAGATGGATGGAGGCAGAGGAGAGGAAAAAAAAGATTTGAATGTTAGAGAGAGAGTGAGAAATTTTGAAATGGCAGAAGTGGCAAAGTAATAATGATTACAACCAGACCCTGATCTTAGCTCTTTTTAGTATGATTGTTTGCATTTTTAGGATGCCAACAACAAATGTACACTTCATTTGCTTCTTTCCCTCTGCCACTGTATATAATGCATTCAACAGAGTTTTGTGGCCATATTTATTTCAAATATAAGTTAAATTGATTGAAGCCATTGGGATATACACCGATCAGCCATAACATTAAAACCACTGACAGGTGAAGTGAATCACATCGATTATCTTGTTACAATGGCACCTGTCAAGGGGTGGGATATATTGGGAAGCAAGTGAACAGTCAGTTCTTGAAGTTGATGTGTTGGAAGCAGGAAAAATGGGCAAGCGTAAGGATCTGAGCGACTTTGACAAGGGCCAAATTGTGATGGCTAGACGACTGGGTCAGAGCATCTCCAAAACGGCAGGTCTTGTGGGAGGTTCCTGGTATGTGGTTACCTACCAAAAGTGGTCCAAGGAAGGACAACCGCTGAACTGGCGACAGGGTCATGGGCGCCCAAGGCTCATTGATGCGCTTGGGGAGCAAAGGCTAGCCCATCTGGTCCGATCCCACAGAAGAACTACTGTAGCACAAATTGCTGAAAAAGTTAATGCTGGCTATGATAGAAAGGTGTCAGAACACACAGTGCATCACAGCTTGCTGTGTATGGGGCTGCGTAGCTGCAGACCGGTCAGAGTGCCCATGCTGACCTCTGTCCACCGCCGAATGGTTTTAAAGTTATGC
>OOFE01027533.1:0-12920 GCA_900323365.1 Monocentris japonica | reverse complement strand
ATCTCCAAAACGACAGGTCTTGTAGGGTGTTCCATGAACCAGCGACAGGGTTGCCGAAGGCTAGCCTGTCTGGTCCGATCCCACAGAAGAGCTACTGTGTCAAAGGTGTCAGAACACACAGTGCATCGCAGCTTGCTGTGTATGGGGCTGCGTAGCCGCAGACCAGTCAGAGTGCCCATGCTGACCCCTGTCCACTGCCGAATGGTTTTAAAGTTATGACTGATCAGTGTAAGTGGGTAAATTAAAAGATGTAAAAGTATTTCTGAGAATTTCATGTGCATCTTCAGATGAAAAAACATTTACCGGTACACAGGATGTTATGTAACTATCCCTTGTGCTATTTAGGGTGAGTGCCTATGGAGAAAACTGGCTTTTATGTTTGAGGAAGGGCAGCCTGTATGGCAGCCTGTAAGCGGTGACAAAGGGGAGGATGAGGTCCAAATTGAACTCTATTTTGGACAATGGGTCCCATCCTCTCTACAATGAGCAGAGGCAGCTACAGAGCACCATTCGCCCCCAAGATGTACCAAAGAACACTCCACATGCTCATTCGTTGTGACTACATAAGGCTTCCTGCTCCAACGGCCCCAGCCTCTGTTTTCTCTGTTCCTAACAGGGTTATTGTAGTTTGGGATTGTTATTTTTATATAGTTTTATTTTTATAAAGTTTAAACAGTTTTGTTTTTATATCTAGTTAGGTTTTAGTTTGTTTTCAGTGTGGGTTTGGTAGTTGTTGCTAAATGCTAACAGTGCACTTTTGCACGTCCAGATGCATCTCTCATCTCAATGCCATCCAGCCCATCCTGCTCGGAGAGAAGATTAGAGCAATGCAGGTGAAAGACATCATAGTTTGAGGGATTGTGGATTACCTCACGATCAGGCTGCCCCCAGAGCAGCATGTCAGGCATGCTGCAGAGTAGCATGGGGTCTGCACTGTCAGCTGCCTTGTTCACTCTTTACACCTCTAATGTCAGATTCAGCTCTGGGTCATGCCACCTCCAGAAGTTCTTTGATGATTCCTCTATTGTGGGATGGAGAACCAAGGAGAACCATCTGCAGTCAGTAAGAGGATGGAGTGGTAATGGATAAGAGCAAAAAGCCACTGACCCATCCTGGGTGAGGAGGTGGAGCTGGTGCACTTGTACTGGTCTGACAGCACTGTACAAGAGAGGGCAAAGTACACTGTTCTTCTTTAGGAGGCTCAGATCTTTCAGCAGACTACTCAACATCTACCAATCAGCTGTGGCTGGTGCGCTGTCTTGTGCTGGGGAGGCAGCTTTCAGGCACGGGATGCAGGGAGGATTAACAAACTGGTGAAAAAGCTGGCTCTGTTGTTTGGGTGAGCCTGGTCTCCCTGGAGGCGGTAGCAGTGGGGAGGACTAAATTCCATCCTAGACAACACCTCCCACCCTCTTTATGAGGAGCTGGTGCAGCTATGGAGCACCTTCAGCCTCCTCTTCGTCACCCCAAGTTGCAAAACAGAGTGTCTTAGATGCTGTTTTTGAGCTGACAGCCATCCGTCTGTACAGTGATTATACCCAAATGTCACCAGCCTCAACCAAGTAGGGTGCTGAGGGAGGGTGCCTGCGCTGCCTATACGAACTACCCTCGATTGCTTTTCACAGTCTAATGCTCTGGATTGCTCTATCCAACATTTGCTTGCACAGTTTCTGATTTGTACATATTTCCATAGATAGTCTCCACATATGAGTCAGCACATATCGGGACTCATTTTCTGTACATATGCTACCTCCTTCCATGCATATGTTCTGACAATGATCATAATACTGAGAAAAGACAATAATGCACTTGCGTTGTGCACATTGTCACTGTACACTGGGACGGCTACTAATGTACATACCCAATTCAGCACATATCTTCTGTACATATCTTGTCTACACATGTAAATTGAATTTGTTGATAAGGTGTATAGTATTTTGCAATGCATGCATACACACCTAGATACTTTCTGTTGACCTGTTAATATTAATGTAATGAATATATTTGCACATCATGTATACTTGCTGTAAATTCACTTATTTGTCTTCTAGGTGTTCTCAAATCCTTCTTGTTTGCCATGTATTACATGTATTCATAGTGTTATCATTTCCACTTATTTCCTGCTGTATGTATTTCATATTTTCCTATTGCATTTAATCTACACTCATTTTTTCTTATACAAAGCAGTAGAACTGAGACAAAGTTCTACTGCTGTTATATTTTTTCTCATACTTTTCATTTATATATTCTACTTAACACGTTGTAGTGTTTTTTATTGCATGTGTTTATATAACCCTCATATAATCTAATTTATATTATATTTTTCTTTGATGTACCCTATTAGTTTTTGTGGCTGTAATGACCTAATTTGCCCCTGGGTACCATTAAAGTCTTGTCTTGTCTTATCTATCTTCATCTGTACATCTTGTGAATATCTAGGGTTACCCACTTTAACATTTGAATCAATCTGTAAATCTGTCAATGAAGACACTTTATCTTTCATAATTTTCATATATTTTTTATTATTTTCCATATTTTTGTGGCAGGGGGGTGTGGTTATGGCAGCAGCTGTGGGTGGAGAGAAGAGGCAGAGGCTCAGCGGGGAGGTAGATGCACCTGTGAGAGGTTTGGCTGATTGTCCTGCAATTAACGTGTGCTTAAATCCCTCACAGTGAAGCGGGGTCGGGAGGAATACCAATGAGAGACAACGGCCGCGCGATGCCAGTGAAAGAAACTGCAAAGTCTCAATTCTTTGTATGCTGGCCTATGGGCCCTGGTTGTGTGAAACCCAGTAAAGCCTCTATCTCTCCTAATCCTCTCTGTGTCCGTTCCATCCATCAGTTCCCTATCGTGACAAGACACTTGTCACAATTTTCAAGTGTTGTAATTATTTATCCTCATTGTTCTCCTCTATCCTATTATCTGCTGCAATGCCCCAATTCCCCTCCAGAGATTATAAAGTTAATCTAAGGGGAATTGAAAGATAACAAGACTCAACTCTTTTCAGTGCATCAGTGGACCCAGGACAAAGTCCTGGAATAAGTCATCACAACCAAGGACAGAAATAGAGAGAATAAAGTCATCACAGATGTCTGATACAATGGAGTGGTTGTTGCCACCTACAAGCAACTCCAATACATCCCAACTGGGAAGCATAACTGTGGCTCACAGGGTTTACCATTTACAGTGGTGGAGGTTTGGCCCCTTGACTTGTTTGTTATTTTTCAAGAGATTTAGTTGAACAGGGATACAAATAATAGTTCAGGCCCTTTTAAAGAAGCACATTTACATGAAGAATATATTCCTTGACAGGCTCTTGTTTGCCTGCAACATGTTATGTATTTTACAGAGCCCTTTTTACTTGAGTAAACATGTATTAATAATTGTTCATTTTAGGATGTGTCTAATGTTTATTCCTTAAGCTGCAGAATTACTGCAGAATTTGGGGTTTTTGTCCTTGGAATCCTGGAGGGACTAATTTGGGAATAAAATAAATAACATGCTGAAAGTAATCTATTCTTGTGAACATTTGCCAATGGGTTGTAAATTGTAATTTGTTTTCTGAAATTAGAATACGACTCATTACTTGTGTTGATATTATATAGTCCTTTTAGCTCATCTTTATCACAGGTATCAATAATTGTACAAATATGTTTGCACTTGTGTGTGAGAATGCAGTGCTCACAGACAAAAGATCTGCACAGTTCTATAAGACGTATACAGTAACAGGAAGCGCTTGTGCTTGGTGCGCTTCACTAACTTAACCTTTAGTACTCATGATCCATTGTTCTCCCTTTCAGCTCAATGGTTGCTGGCTACAATGGTGATGGTAGAAGTGGTGGTGGGGGCAAAGGTTATGATAATTGCACAGAGCTGTAGGCTCTGGACCTTGATGTCTTTGTTAAAATCTTGTAAATGCTGTGACTTTCTAGTTGAACAGCCTCTGAGTGGTGTATAAGCAGCAGGGCATTGTGCTGTAAAATGCCCTCTCGTCGTCTGTTGTGCATTGAGTGCTGTGACGCAGCCATGACAGGTGCAGCCTGGTAACATGCTCCTGTGTTTGACAGCTCAGACTCCACCTGACCACCTTCATCAGCACTCTGCCACGGAGAACAGCCTCAGCTTGCATGGACACTTTCTTAACACTCAGCCCACCACATAGCTCTGTACAATCGCTACGCAGTGACTCTTTAATATAGCATGCAGAATGTCATGCATGTCAAAGGCATATTAACAGGGATGACATACAAAATGTATGATCATAGGAAGCAGTGCTGGTCCACACTCACAAATATACATCAATAATTCAACTGTAGTTTTGTTCAGTTGCATACTGTATCATGCATCTGGCTGCTGCCAAAAGATGGATTTCTCGCCTCCTACACACACACCTCTCAGGCATCTGTGTCCAATACAAGGTCTTACTTTGGAGAAACCATACTGCTGCACTCATAATGATCATAACCTTAACATTACATGCACACGCACATTCACATTACAGAGCCCTGAAAGATACCACCCATTTACTAGGCACATATTCACATTCCACGTTTTCTTTCTCACTGCAAATAAATACTCTCAAATGTTAAATTCATAATTACAAGCAATCCAATTTACCCAAATGAATAATTCATTCATCTTGATTTGCCTTTCTCAGGTCCAAGCCTCTGGGTGTTATGAATAGGTTTTCAGCCATTGAGCTCTAAGGATTTAACAATGCTGCTTGTAAGGGTAGGTATGAATGACCACACAGAACCGGAGCAGATGGACTAAGTCCAGATCCACCAGCAGCCTGTCACCAGAAATGAATGGCCCATTTGTTCAGTACAACTTTTTTACCTCCCAAACAGTGCCACTATAGGAAAGTCTCTTCCAACAAATCCCATATCACCTCAGGTAAGTGGGCCTCCAGGCATGCCAAAAAGCTCTAGGCCTGTCTCAGCTGAAGATACCACTCTAGTTCCAGTCCCCACGGACAAAGACCACATCAGAGAGGTTACACAACTGAGGGAAAAATGCCATGTATCCAAAGTGCATAGAGAAAGAATAATACTTTTTTTCTTTTTATCTCTGATATTTATCTACCGTCACATCACAGACCAGGTCAAACAGAGCTATCGGTGTGATTGATCTTGATCTTGTTGATCTTACATGATCTCACATACATGAGGATTACAAAATAAGCTATAGCTATTTTTTCAGGCGGGGTTCACCTTTTAAGCAAAACTACAGCCTAACAATCCAATTACACCTCAGCTTAGCCTCATTGCATTGACAGTTCAATCAACAATCAAAATCTGTCAACTCCACTGAAAATGAATTGAAGAGGGACAGACTTAACTTCAGAATAGAAGTGATACACAGACCAAACATGCACATCCTAATAAACAAGGCTATAATTTTGCACCATTAAAGGCTATTGTTTTTTTGGGGGGGGGATTTGTTTGGGCCATGTGTAAGTCTGATTTTGATATTTGGTCTGTGTGTGCTAGAAGCAGCACTGACGGGTCGCACAGGACAGCATTTACGCAGTAAATCTGAAATGCTCTATGTTGATTTTAACAAAAAAATTGAACTTGTGAGCGTCTCTTTTTTTCCTATATTGGTTTTGTACATATTCAAGAAGGACTGCATCGTGTTAGAACCTGGCTTTGACCAGATGCTTCTTGCTGCACGGCGTGCTGTCAAGATTTCCTCCAAGATTTTATATTTTGCATTCAGATTCATTACACAGACTGGAAAAATGACAAAAATGAGCTTTAATTGTAGCAGTTGTGAAGGACATGCATAAGTTCTAATGTGCCCCAATCACTGTAAAATCACCCTTGATGCTGCTCAGCTGACAAGCTCCAGCATATTTCCTCCTGATGACATCACCAAGAGAAATTCACACTCCCATTCCCAGCTTTGGGAGAGATCATGTCCACCAGGCACCTGTTTTTTTTAGCAACTACCGCTAAAGAGGTGTTTGGGGAAGCGCTAGTCTTGGCTCCTGTTACTCCAAAGTGACTCTTGAAAGCACATCTTTTGCTAACAGTTGAAATATTATGTATGATGTAAAAGAAGCCTGAGGTGAAGAGAGAGAGTTCCCGGTGGACATACAGCCTTAATATCTTCATAAATCTAAAATGAAATGGCAATACATTATTGTCATTTATTATGAATTCTGTTTTGGGGTTTATTTTTTCTTTCTTGAACGGAGCACTTAAATGAAAAAGCCACACTAGAAAATCCCTCTCTGTCCAAATTACTATTATCAGTGGTGATCTTCTCCTCCGGACTTTCCACACTCCTGCGGTGGGAACTTATTTTGAGTGGGTAGACAGATAAGTGGGACAGGATGAAGAGAGAAGCAGGAGGAAAAAGAACAAAAGACAAGTAGCCAAGGAGAGGGTGATGGTAGAAACCTGAGACAGAGCCTTACTGCCCCCCTCTGGTGGAGGTTTATAAGTCATTAGCAGTGAACCACTGTCATTAGCAGTGAACCACTGCTTATATTTCTATTCTGTCTCACTGCCAAAGTACTCAAAAAATACTCTTTTCCAAGTAGGTGTAGTTTTGTTGACATCTACTGCAACACCTGTTCGTCATTTAGTTGAACAACAGCCTTTGCTGCATTCTTAAGTGCATTCTCACATGTTGGCAGGCTCCCCTCGGCTGACATTTAAAAGCAATCCTTCTTTGCAAAAATGTTTCTCCTTTTTTTTTAACGGGAGGTGGAATGAAAAACTAGGGCTCTGGAACATTACAGTTTCTCTGAAAACCTTAGGCGCTGTAGCGTTGTCTCCTAGCAACCAAAGAAAGGGTTGGCAGTGCAGAGAGAGGTGACATTATCCCCAAACCACCATCCAATGATTCCATCTGTATAGTTGAGTACTTGCATGTCCATTATTTAGTTGAAAGGACTATGTGGCTGAAGTGCACAGAGGTGCCCCTTTTTCTGTTTTTGATTTGATGAGATAGGGATCTCTGGCACAGGATCAGCCGCGTGACAGAATAAATTGGTTCAGTAATGGAATATCTGATACATTCTGCTGAGCTGCAGCTGCACATTCACCCAATGATCAACACTGAAAAAGAAATGATCTATTCTATTCTATTCTATTCCCATTTGCTGATGTGATGACATACTGACATAAAAAGTGTACATTGTTTCATTTCTTCTTGCAATGCTTTTAACTTTTCCCAGAATGCACATGATCACTCTGATCACTGTTTTCTTGCAGTTCAAATAGATAAATTACCAGATGCAATGCTTCATTCACATCTTTACCTAGACCAGGTGGTGCAATATGTGGAAGATATAGCTTGATGCCATCCTCTTCTGAAGAGAATGCTTGTTTGATTTTCTGACTTCAGTAGGGCTGCTAGTTTCTGCTTTATGACCTGAACACACAAAAGTAGACCCGCTCTTGAAGGCTCTCTTATATCTATGCCACAGCATAAATTCAATTATGTTCTGTATTTCAGACTCCACCTCTCCAGTTCTCAAGTAAACAGCCATGCCCCCACAAAACACAGACACACAAAAATATGAAAGCAAACACACATACACACACACGCACACGCACACACACACACACACACACACACACACGCACACACACTCTTAATCCACCTCAGTCCCTCGTGTGACATGAATATTTTATAGACAACCTTTCACTCCGATCCCAGTCCTGAACCCAAGGGGGCATTCTGGTTAAAAGTCACATCACCTAGGCAAACATTTTCTTCCAGGCTGTCAAGAACTCAGCAGGATATGTGATAATTTTCATCAATGTTAAGCCATTTTTCGGATCATACATACGCTATGGAATAAGCACTGTGTATGAAATGTCACTTCAAAAGAGGATTGATATTCTCAATGACATCTGATATTAAATATTGACCAATAGATGTTGATCAAGAGTGGAGTAAGAAAAGACTGCAAAATACTCTGTTGACGCCTGATGGAAGGAAATCAGTACCTGTTGAAGTGGAGTGGAGTTTGGACACCAGAGGTTCAGGTTGTAATTTGAAAGTTTTTCTTGCGTTTGACAATATACAATACAACTGAGTGTACCTAAAACGCTATGAGGATTCTATTCAGACACTCACCTCAAGATCGCTTCCTGGTAAAATCCTGAAGGTGCTGGCATCATTGTCCTTTCAGTTGAGTGACAAACTAGGGTGCTTCTCAAAAAGCTTCTTAATTTGGGATCCAGGTGAGAGTTTCATTCCCCCCCCCAAACTGTTTCAGCCTGTTTCAGCAGTTTCTCTGATTGGTATTACAACCAAGAATGACAGCTCAACTTTCATTACCATGGACTAAATATCTTTTACATGCACATCTCTGATAACTAGTGCTCCATTTCTGCATTTCCCCATCAATAACAGCTGTTGATAGGATGGCCCAGGTCCCAACTCCCCTGTGTTCTCAACACTGTTCCACACCAGGCCCTCAGGGAGAGGGACGACCACGCATGATATCATCCTTCCTCATAATGGGGTAGGATCTGGCTGTGGAAACCCCTGGGGAGGGGTGATCAGGGACAAAGAAGGGACATATGGGGACACTGTCCCTTTAGCTGGCACAAACATATACTTTGAAATTCACAAACACTCCCAAAGGCACTGGGTGCCAATTGCTAAAAACCCAGAAAAACTTAAACCTCTATTTTTTTTTCAAAACCAAGAACAAATGCTATGCTGGAGTATCCCTAATTATAAAGGGGAATGCCACTCAATGTAAGAATGTATGTTTCTCTGACCTTGAATAGTTCAGACTACATTTATGGAAAAGAAACATCTCTGCCAGAGCTTGAAAACAGCCCCATCAGTCATCATAATGCACAGCTTGCTACTGGTTTAACCCAAACAAACTGTATACTGCAGAAGTGCTTTTGAGTCCTGGAGTACAGTGCGCCAGATATACTGTTACAGTAATAATCTGTAACATTTTCATATATATAAATGTCCATTTTGCTACTGTTGCTGGCAGGGAAAAATCCTCTAGCACACAGGAGGTGATTCATTTTACATTTCCAGCAGTCGTTAGAAGAACTCGGTAGTAAGCACGACCAGCAATAGCTGAACAAAGGAAATACCAATACCTACAGAAACTCAAACTCAGAAATCCAAGGAAAAAGATGTACACAGTATGGGCGACACTCTTTGACTGGGAAGTGATCCCTGGGAAGTCCATTGCAAGAACACCACAGCAATGATTGCTTATCGCCAAGATATTGTCAAAATAAAAAAAAAACAAGGATCTTGAGGATGGCCATTTTAAGGTTTAGCAACTACAATTACAAAACGCTCATTGCACATAGCAGGGATTTTGTGTGTGCATGAAGTGAAGTGTGTTTGCAGGTGTTACTTAATACAGTAAAAAACAAAACTTCCACAAGGAAAGGGAGGAGGAAGTCACTGCTTCATTGCTTAAAACACAGAGATCGTAAGGTCCTTATGTAACGGTCGGTCATGAATCTTGATCAGAGTAAAATCAAAAATATAGAAGACAAGTAATAAATACAGGAGACAAGAAACACACATATGCATGTATACACAGTACATGATAAACAATTAGGACCATGGTACAGCTATCAGCCTATAGAACGTCAGCACCTGGTAAACACTAGCTACACAGCAGCTACAAGTAAAAGCATTTTTAAAGATAATGTGGGAATAAAAGAGCAAGAATATATATAAGATATATAAGAACATATGAATAAATACAAATTGGATCACTGGACCATGTGGCTTATACCCATTTTAAAAAAAGTGAAGAGTGTCAATCCAAAATTGTGGCATCCACCATTTTAAAAAAGACAAGTACTCTTTAAAAAGGTTAGTGTACATCTAGGACTGGACTAAAATGTCAGTAATTAAAGATTTCTGTGCTGCAGGAAGGATTATTGCAATTATTTCCTCTTCTGCTGAATTTGTCAACACCATGAACAGCTCTAGATCATGCACATAGTAGAGCCCAGTTTCTTATTATTTATTTATAAAAGAGAATGGGCATTCCACTCTGCTCGTACTGTTATGACACAGTAGGAAAACTGAGAGGGAGACAGAGAGAGGAAACTTTCTCAGCCTACATGTGGATCTCTAGACCTGCCTCTCCAATATTTATTCTCTCTTCCTTCCATCCTTGTCTGTTTTATTGTTCTTACCTACAGATTTTGCTGATTTCTCAAACAATGATACGCCTTGCATGTTGCAACTCTCGACTGGATGGATGGTTCAGTTGATGTACGTGCACTTGCACTGACAATTACGCACTGACTTTGTAGCCAAACTAGAATGGTTCTGGGAAGGTGTGCCACAAACATGTTGTGTGTACTGATGTGTCTGTCACACTGCGCAAGTGTTGGGGTCCCACTACTTGCTCTGTGTGAAGTTGTCTGCTACATCTTTACGGCATATCCTAACTAGCTTGGATAAGAGAGAGATATATGGCATTTTGGTTGCCACAGCACTAAGGACACTAAGCCACTTGTCATTGTAGTTGACTAATTTTCTATTAAAATGACAGATTAAAGTTGAACTTTTAAAATGATCATCCAAAAAAGGGGATTTTATTGTCCAATTCTGTCATTTTATGTCCTTTACACCTGCTTTATGATTACATAGGGGTTTGAGAAAACATTTAGCTGCCCCTTAAGGGTTGTTGTAACTAATTTGTCTGGTTTAACTGCTTTGGTGTTTAGTAGTACATAAACAACTTTGGAGCCACTAACATCCTCTCCACTGACTAGATAATGTTTGACATTAAGCACAGTTGACATTAAGCAATGTTTCCTGGAGCTGAAAATGCATTTGTATGAATCAGTCAGATCTAGCAAATCCTTGGCAAGTGATTGTTCTTGCTTGTTTTGGATCAAAAGATACAGTAGTACATTTTCACTAATACAAATTCAATTTGATGGTATTTCCCTTTCACTGCTATGCCATTGTGTGTGCTAGAAAATCGTTTATTACAATGGGGACAAAAACAAAAAAATGCCATGTTTATGCTTGGTTTGATAAGCTCTGTAAATCATTTCTGATCACAGAGGGAAATGTTTTGCCACACTTCTTTCGACATGCACTAATGTAGATAATCTTTAGCATGAGCTCCCACCAAACATTCATCCTATTCCAGTGACAGCATGGGTGGGTATATCTTGGAAAAACTGCATTACTGCCATGTGACTTTAAGAGCTCATCAAATCAGTATTCACCAAGGAGTGAAGGTGTTGCAATGCATCTCTCTCTCTCTCTCTCTCTATTGTTCTCTCTCTCTCTCTCCGCCTCTCTCTCTCTCTCTCCCTCTCTGGAATATTCCATTAGGCAGAGAAGCAGGGCCTCAAGGACAGTTGAGCACAGCCAACCTGCTGTGAGAGAGAAATTAAATGTACTTTCTCCACCAATCAATATCCCACTGTGTGGAGATGATAGAGGGTTGTTGGGGTGAGCAGTAGAGTGTTTATCTGACGTGACATTGTCCTCAGAGCTCAAAGGGTCATCACATTCTCTGTTTCTGCAAACTTTGGCCAAAATGCTCTGGGCCTGCTAAATCAGCCCTTCTCACATCTGTCGCTGGGTGACCTACAAGGAAGTCATCCACAAAGAGAGAGAAATTTGTTTCCTCTTCGTGGGCTAATAAATTCATTAATAGTCATCAGGTGCCCAGAGACATCCCTTTCAAGAGAAAATTGGATGAGATTAATTTTTAATCATGCATATAATGAATCAAAAGTGACAATTTATCCTCATATATCCTGTGGTGCCACAATAATTATCTACTTTTTCATCACATGTCAAACTCACGGCCCTACTCATTTTGATCCTGCCTGCAAATGAATTTGGAGTATGCTACAGTTAGTGGAATTACAAGTCCCAGTTGCCACACAGAGAGTAATGGTACATACGGTATAGCTGGCAATCAGTTGCCCACGCTTAGCAGGCAATCAAGCTAGGTGCATTTCAGTGCTCTGAATGTGAAACGGCCAGGACACAAACTAGTATATGAATGGTGCACAACAAATATGAATGAACAAATTTGCACAGTGCAGTGAAATACTTCAAAACCTTCAAGTGGGAGAGCCAAATGCAACAGGGCAGTTTTGCTCATTGTGACTTGTGAGTCAGTGGCAAATGTGCTGACCATCACTAGTTTCCCGAGAGTGGGATACCAGCACAATTTTTGTGGAGAGGGTTCAAGAATACTTGCAGATATAAATGAATGCGTTATGTATGACGGTACACTGAAGAACAAGTTTGAACGTCTTGAGGCACGAGTCCGCCATGATGCCACAGCTCCGCCTTCAGGCTGCCCACGTGCTGCGCATGTTTGGAGGCACATATTTATGTGAGCAAACGTTCTCCATGATAAAGACCAACAAACCATCCCACACGTCCCACCTAACAGGCAAAGATATTCTTTTCTTTCTGAGCGGCCACACTTATCATTGCCATTACTCCGAGGATAGGTGAACAATATTTAACGGATGCCATGCGGCTATTGATGTGTCATATTTATGCCTGTGATGCAGTGTACATGGGGCCTGCAGAAACATGGTCAAGATGGTCTCTATATTACTTCAAAATTCATTCATTTGCTTGACTTTGCTAGCTTGCTTTGTTCAAATATATGAAATATGTTCAAATATATAAAAAAAAAAATGTCCAGTTCTTGACTTGATTATAATTTCTCAAAGTGGCCCTCACAGAGATTGAGTTTGACACTGCTGTTGTTTATACATTCTCAATATCATGTAAGCAATATTTCATTTAGAATTTCTTGTACCATGACAGCCTTTGGTTGGCATAAATGTGCTGCCATTGTTTTACCACGGATCAGCACTGATCCACTGCACAGTGTGTGTGTGTGTGGGTGGGTGGGTTTATGTACATATGTGCATGCATGCATATATGTATGAATTAGTCTGTTC
>OOFE01027532.1:60853-78803 GCA_900323365.1 Monocentris japonica | reverse complement strand
GTGATTCGTCACTCCAGAGAACACGTCCCCACTGCTCTAGAGTCCAGTGGCGGCGTGCTTTACACCACTGCATCCGACGCTTTGCATTGCACTTGGTGATGTAAGGCTTGGATGCAGCTGCTCGGCCATGGAAACCCATTCCATGAAGCTCTCTACGCACTGTTCTTGAGCTAATCTGAAGGCCACACAAAGTTTGGAGGTCTGTAGCTATTGACTCTACAGAAAGTTGGCGATTTCTGCGCACTGTGCGCCTCAGCATCCGCTGACCCCGCTCTGTGATTTTACGTGGCCTACCACTTCGTGGCTGAGTTGCTGTTGTTCCCAATTGCTTCCACGTTGTTATAATACCACTAACAGTTGACCGTGGAATATTTAGTAACGAGGAAATTTCACGAATGGACTTATTGCACAGGTGGCAACCTATCACGGTACCACGCTTGAATTCACTGAGCTCCTGAGAGCGACCCATTCTTTCACAAATGTTTGTAGAAGCAGTCTGCCTGCCTAGGTGCTTGATTTTATACACCTGTGGCCATGGAAGTGATTAGAACACCTGAATTCAATTATTTGGAGGGGTGTCCCAATATTTTTGGCAATATAGTGTATAGGTGCTAAGTATGTCCACAGTGTCTAAACAGGCTTACCTTTTTCACTTGGTTTGCTGCAGTACTGGTTGACATGGAGGTAGCAAGGAGGGCGGTGGTGTTGCGTTTGTTGTTCAAGTTGTTGATGATCTCTCGGTTTTTAGCTTTCTCTGCAATGGAGCAAAGTTCAGCAATTAGTAACGCACTCTGGGTATCTCAAATATTATTTAGTGACGACATCACGCAATCCCTTCAGAGGAATGGCACCAGGAGCTTCTCTCACCTGACTCTGCATCACTCTCAGATTCACTCTCCTCCTCTGAACTGGAGCTGCTGGAGGCCTTAGCCTGGGTCTGGGTCTGGCTCTGTCCTGTCTGTGCTTCCTCCTCCTCCTCCTCAGCTGGGCTGCTTTGCAGGGCTGGAGGAGGATGCTTCTCCCGTTCATGGAGACAGATCTTCTCCTTACTGCTCATACGAGAGATAGAGGTCCTGCAGGGGCGGGGCCAGGACGGAGTAGAATAACAGGTGGCATGCAGGAGCTGATCAGTGAGGGCAATCATTCCATGTGCAGCCAATTAGAGCAAGCATGCGTCAATCAACAAATCGGTGGGTGGAACAGTGGCTCCCTTTCTGTGATGCAATGTGTACAATCGCTGATTTAATCCTAGATCATTGTTTAGCTGTATATAACTTCAACCAGTGTGACAGTGCAAATTTACAGAAACCTACATCCAATTAAACTACAAGGATAAAATGTTTGGGTAATATCATAATGTGCTTTCAGTAACAACAGACCATCCAGGTAGATAACAAAGCAATGTCACTGGTGTGTTTTTGGGCTATCCATCTCTCACTATCCACTCCAGTGTCAGTGGATAGTAACTTGGTGCAAAAGAATGCTGGCAAACATCATACCTGCATGCAAACTACTGGTACACTGTGATGTCTGGGATTCAGCTGAGGAGCAGCCTGGCGCATGCCCAAACGCACACAAACGCATGCACACACACCAACACACTGGCACTAACCTGCGTGTGCGAACTGGTACCATGGAGATTTGTGGGCTGGTCTCAATAACAGGAGCCTGTTTCTCTTTCTCAGTGCGTAACTGAAGAGGAATATAAACACACATAAATGCAGAGAACATTCAGCACTGAAACACTATCAATCATATCGCGTTTATCTAACAAGTGAGATAGTGTAGCCTGTTTGAATGCAGACTCACAGCGTTTTGTTTCTTCTGCAGCTCCTCCAGAGTGTCCACTAGGTTCTCATCAGCAACATCCAGAGGGGTTTGGCCCTACAAGGACATTCATAGTGCACCATTTGACATGGAGTGAGCATGTGGTCATTGCTATGGCAAAGACTTTGATCGCAGAGTTTATGTAAAGAAAGGGTTGTTTGTGTGTGTGTGTGCATGTGTTTCTGCTTTTCCCCCTCACCACATTGTTCACGGCACCCATATCACACATGTTGTCAGCCAGCAGGGTGCACACCTCCTCTTGCCCCCAGTGAGTTGCTGCATGCAGGGCTGTCCACCCGTCAATGTCCCTACTGTCCACATCTAGCCCACATTGCAACAGCACCCTAACAGAGGCAAAGAAGGTGAGGCGAGTAGAAGGAGAGAGAGAAAAAAAAGAGGGGGAACAAGGAGGAAAAGACTAGGCTATGAATAAAACCAGGCACCCTGTTTGACTTAGTACAATACCAAAATAAGCCTACAACTAATGAGCCTTCATTGCTCCGATGTGTCTGGACTGATGCTCACTTCAGGACTTCAATGTAGCCCTTGGCAGCGGCTACGTGGAGAGCGGTGGCCTTGGTGTTTGGGTGAGGTGTGAGAGTGCCGCTCCCCGCCAATACGGCCGTGGCATCCTGGAGCATGATCCTCTCCTCTTCCTTACGGGCCTTGTCCACGTCTATGGCTAGGACACACACATATACACACAGTGGCAAACATAAATACATGCATACACACACAACCCAAATGGAAGGTTAGACAAAACAATTACTTGATGCCTTTAACACTGAAGAACATCTCACTCCCATCTCAGTCTTTTCATGGTAAGCTGCAGCACTGCGCTGACAGGGTCATGGACCTTAACAAAACATTCATAGGCCCCGCTACCTACACTAACATAATCTGTGATTTCAAGTACATTATGGACCTGAAAAAGATATGGTTGGAGCTTCATTACAATTTAGCGCGATGAAGTTCACAGAAACCTTTCGCCTTATTTGAGTATTTTCGCTTATTCTCACCTACAACTTATACCTCAACTGTGACCACTCAGAATGGCACACAAAAAATTCAAAGCAAGCGAGGTATTTTGGAGCCTTGAATCTATTGATTTTCATTTTCACCTCTCCCCCTGATTTGGCTAAGCCCTTGATGCTTTCCTAATTGATTTTGATATTTTCCATTAGCGCAGGTAGCTCTCTCTGTCCGTCTGTCACTGCTGCTATAACTACTGCCATAACTACTTCTGCTACTACTATTTTTAACCTTTTCTAGTCTACATTATGCTTTTGTATGATTTCAAGCATCTTGATGGGATCAAGACTATAGACTTTGACAAGAAGATCAACCTTCTATTTCCAGTGAAATTAGGGTTGCACAATTAACTGTAGTTACTGTATATCACAATTTTTTGGTTCAACAACCATCTAGAAAATTCAACTGTAGTTGTGATCAAAAATAATGAGGATGATCATTTTAGCCACAATCATGCAGCCCTAATAGCGTGATGTGAAATCCTCACATGAGCATGACTTCGATGATGACATTTTCATCTGTCACATGGTTGTTCTAGGTATGGCTTAATTGCTTACATCGCTTGCGTGGCCAAGGACAGCACAATATGCTTCACGGAACTTGTGATGAGGCATTCATGTCAGTATGCAGCGACTCCTCACCTTGTTTTTTGATTTCACCCTTGAGGAGTCGCTCCATGGCGTCCTCTGTGGCCACGTCCAGAGGGAGCTCTCCTTCACTGTTCACTGCCCCAACATGTGCACCGTGCTCTATCAGGTACCTGCAACAAGCACACACACAAACAGTCAACATACCGAACATAATTGATAGTGTAACTGAAAGATAAAAAATAGGTATTACACAAATGTATAAAATTTGGCATTGATGTATTGTCAATATAATGCCCTACCTGTCACACCTCACGTAAATTCTTGATCTTGATAACATTCCAATTATTTGTACACTGATTACAATTCAATGTAGGCCTACGTGTTTTTTTTCATGATTAGATACTTTCTACATACCCAGTCTACTAAAATCCTGAAGGCGGTACTATGACCGTGTGGCAGTGACCAACACTCACTTAGCAATTTGGATGAAGCCGCAGGAGGCTGCAGCGTGGAGAGGAGTCCAGCCCTCGTTGTCCCCTCGGCTGACGTCACTCCCGCTCTCCACCAGAAACTGCACCATCTCAGCATTTTCATCAATACAGGCCTGTCACAGGACACACACACACACACACACAAACATGCATTATAGATCACTATACAAGTGTCTGATCAGAGAAAGTCATTAACAAATAGAAAACAGAAAATACACAGAGCACTGTTGCCTATGTGGAAAGCTGCATACTTTGTGGGTTAGGCTGTAAACTATGTAGCCCATTTTATTTATTTATTTTTTTTTTTTTCATGGTCTTTTCAACTTCCACACTCCCTTGACTTGGTTTGCTAGTAAAGAAAAATCCACAGTTATAAAATCTACTGAATTTAACTAAAGCACTGGGATAAAACAATGACTCTCTGTTAAGAGAGTTGCTAAAGGCCTCAAATTTTCTTTCCAAAATAGTCATTTTGCGGCAGTAGCGAAACAGCATGTCACTTCGTTGCTTTTCCTTGCAGCTAAGACCTCAATGCGAGTCATCTAACACGAGTCCCAAGATGCATCCCATGATAACCCCATGGTGTTATGTTGTGATATGTTGCTTTAGTTTTAGCTAATATTTATAGGAATCCATATAATACCTTAAGACAAAAGGAAAGTGTTCTCTATTGATATAACAACCATGTCTGCTATGTGTGAGGAAGCAGGCAATTCAACTATTACTATTATTATTATTATTAGACATCATGCACATTTTTAAGAACCCTTATTTTTTGTACTTTGCTCCCTAGATATGACTGAAAAATGATGTTACCTACCCAAGAGAGAGGTTTCCCTGCCTGTGGCGTTTACTCATTAGCTGATGAATGCCAACTGCTCAGAGCAAGGCCACATCCCTGTTTACAGTTATTCACTATAGCTTGATAGTTACTTTGCAAAATGTGACGGCAGTTAGTGTCTGAGCCTTGTCCATCAGGCTTGTCCTAAGCTACCTAAGAGGCTTTCCTTTTGGGCTAAATCAACTAATCACAAAGCTATTCAAGGCCCCACCCTCCTTCAAAACATGAGATAATTAGTCAACTCAGGTAGTGTAGTGGATAAAAAAAAACACACACTACTTTTAAGAGCCCAAGATGAGGCTCGTACTCTCCTGAGCCAGAAACTCGTAAACTCCAGAGTTAATTTAGCAGAGGGAGAACCCTCTTAACAAGTGGGTGCTCAGCTGAATGAACAGAGGCCACTTCTTACACCCTCTGTGTTATGAGGGTGCACAGCCTTCTAGCAATCCTTCACTGGGTCATCAAGTGACTCATTGTGGAAATCGCCTTTGACAACAGCAGCTTGTGCAGTTTGAGGAATGTTTTCCATTTCTTCATCTGAAATCCCTAAAGTCCCTACCATGGGGATTTGGCAAAGAGAACGAGAGACAGAGGAGAAAGAGTGAGGGGGGAGAGCAAAGGAGGGGGGGGGCAACGGGAGAGGGAGAAGACAGAAAGGCTTTGGATGGAGGGGATGGAAAGTTTGGAGTGTAGGCCTATATTTAATTCCAGTTGCCAGGCAACCAGTGAGCAACAGGGGAGAAAGGGATGGACAGCAGGAGAGGGACCACACGGGGTGACAGGCCAATGTATAGACAGACTAAAGGAAGGCACATTTACAAAATATCCAGGCACAAACGTGGTCGCCCACTCATCAAAATAATTCAGGGGAAGGCAACTCAATGAGCTGTGCCTCAGATACGTCACAGGATTAATTTAGAGGGGAAAAAAACAATCATCAAAATATGAGATCATCATGTCGCTGTGTGGAACACAACACATACAGTCCAACTACAGTGAAATGCAATGAAAAGAAAACTGTAAGCATAATACATTTTAAGTTGGTTACTTTTAGATATCATAATTTGACAGTTCAATCTATCCGGCTGTGTGTGAAGAGATAGCAATGTGTTTGTGACAGGCGGTATCATAAAAGCAGAGGAAATACTGCATCACCAAGGTCTTGTATGACAGTGATGTTGTCCAGACTAGCGCTGCTCCTCTGTGTTATGACTGAAGCCGAGGGGAGGGAGCAACCAGCAACCAGCATAGGTTGATCTGCACTGGGCTGGAACATGCTCAAAGGAAATGTAGCCTATTTGAAACAAAGCATTTGGTTCACTCATAACCAACCAAGGGCATGTGATTGGAAAAGCAACACTCATAAAATTGTATTAAAAAATGTAAAATAATCCTTTGACGACACATCGGCGGACACTTCAGCCACAATTCCCCTGCTGATAGTGGTGGTGATATTATTAATTAAATTAAACAAGCTGGTGTGTTTTCATCAACAGGCTAGCTTACAATATTGGCTTTGTTCTCCTGCTTGAGAGAAAATACGGGACTGTGCAGACCTATTGATCTATTAATTTTGATCTAAAGAGATTCCACCAGCTTGTCAGCCAGTGCCCATGAATCCCACAGGCTCTGACGTGACTGGTTTTACTGCCTGGCCACTGCTGTCTCCGTTCCGTTTGTCTCGGGCTCCCCATCCGAGTTAAAACAATAATACTGTATGCAACAGACGAGCCAGCCTGCCAAGAGACTGAGACTAGTAATCTGACCATAAGGGCCAGAAAGTTTGAAAACAATTCCAAATGATAAAGTCATGAGATAAGAAAGGTAAATAAATTTCCAGCTGCCTCCTCGGGGTTAAAGTAACGCCACTTTGCCGCAGGGGTCATTTTGTTTTCATAGCGGATATATAGTGAAGTTACCGCTGCGGTGCTGGCTGTGACAGACTGCAGCAATATGACATCTTACACGTAAACATACACGAAGAAGAACTTCAGATAATAAACTCCCTACCTGGTGAAGCGCTGTCAGTCCATCTATGTTGGCGTGGTTGATGTCAGCTCCCTGTCTGAGCAGTGCTGCCACCTCCTCCCGGTCTCCGGCGGAGCAAGCGGCCATAAACACGGCGCCTTGGGCGAACCGAACTTTCGCTCGCCGCGTCCCGGAACCGGTCGAGGTTTCTCGTGTGTCCGGTCCTGTCCGATCCGTTTCTGAACCCAACCATCGTTGCAGCTGATCCTGCCGTCGCTGCTTGGCAGCTTCGGACCGGGAACGGTCAGTCGCCGCCATCTTCCCTGGTCTGTCCCGGACAGATTCAGTTCATGGTACGGGGAGAAACTCAGTGGATCATTTTGGGTTGAGCTTTCCTAAGGCTGCGCCCCCTGGTGAAGAACACTGAAGACGAAGCCATGAACTTCACTATAAACTTTTGACTGGGTGGCAGTCTTATGCTGCCTTCAAGTGCTCCGAGGAAGCTCCTTATTCCGATGTCGTATATACGACTTGCTGCGCATTCGAGCGCTTTTGGTCGAAAATAATATCATGGTGGACCCCGTAACAAACGTAGTTTTGATGTCTGATGGTTTGTTTTAGAAATCAAACGCCACAGAGCTACTTTGAGCTACACAAAATGCGTGACAGCGAAAAGTTCACGAACGATGGAAAATAAAGACGTACATCAATACAGAATCCCTAACAATACCAATAAAATGCACCATGCCATGCTCTCCACACCGACACGTCAAGGCGGGGCAACTCTGGTATCACAGAAAAATCTGCCTGGTTGTTCATGTGCGTTCAAGTCTAAATAGTGATATTTCCGACAGTACTTAAGGCAGTGTCAACATTATGTGGAGAAGAATCTTGCACTTTTTTTTTTAAAAGCGTGTCGTCGGACCTCAAATCTCATAACCTGATAAATCAACTCCTGGGTATAACAAATACTTAAAAAGAGGTATTATAAACCAGGGCTCCGAGACCCACGCAACCGGCCATGGACCCCCATACCGGGAATCCCGGTATGCGCCTCTAGTGCAGACAGTACGGTAGCGGCGCTGATAAAAAGGGCGGTGCCATCATGGCGGAAATGTATGATTTATTGTCTGTTGCACTCTGTTCGTTCGTGACGAGGTTGAAGTTCGGATTCGCAGCTGTCTGAAAAAGCTGAATAATCTTTAGCCTCTCTGGGATAATCTAGTCCAGATTTGACAAGTCTAGGTATATTGGATTTTGATTTGGACCTGGTCCAATGTGGTCTAGATGTGAAAAAAGCAGTGAAATCTCCCCTTATTGCATTTTCACAAATAGAATAAAGGTTTCACAAATTTGAAAGTGGGTTTCAGACAGCGTTAATAGGATTTATCTAAAATGTCTAACACGCTTTCACAACAGTAACTTAAGAGGTGCAAAAAACGGAGGATCGTCGCTCAGCAATGTAAATTACATTTCCCCTTATCTGCCGAAGCAAACTTCAGCCTCGTCTTGTTCGTGTTAGTCAGGAGCAGAGCCCCTACATAGTGCAGTGTTTTGGTTGTCACGCCATCCTCCTATAGAAGCTGTACTTTGATGCGTCTATAGGTTACAGGTTGTCAACCCCAAGCTAATGCCCATATCCCTTGTACACGGCGATTATCTTGTAACGTGTATCTGGTCTCGACCGACCTGGTCGTTTGCTCTGTGTCCAAGGTACTTGACCTTCATGACGTATTGATTTGCACTACTGTGGAAGTCTCGAGTTTCTTTGTTGTTTTCATGTAGATCAATCAATACCAATAATCAACATAACAGAAATAATTGGCACCTTTTTGTAATTTGCAGACTTTCTCCACATTTTATATTTAAAATTGCAAGCTAAATGAAAGCTTGGTCTGAAGTCTTGTCTGTCAATGAAGGTGAACAATTGGCTCTATAGTCATTACAAACAGGCCGATAAAGGACAATTATATCAAGTCATTCTTATATATTCTGTCACTGATTTAACTTCTAGGAAGTAATAGTGAGTAAAGTAATTCCTCATTTTACTGGGGCCCCTGGAAGCCTCTCAAGGACCCCTGACTTCACTTTGGGAACTGCTGCTCTAAGCTATCCTGATTGCGCTGTGCAATGTTCCTCATTCTGTGTGTACTTTTCACCGTAAGTCACAGTGTTTCTAGGTAATGTGGAGATCATTGTTTAACTGAGCTGAGCGTTTACAGCAGTGAAAAAACAGACTTGATTTAAGATGTAATTATTGTTAAACAATAACAGTTTTTTTTTATTTAATGATCATTGAACATTTTGACAATATGGTGAATTCACCTTGCAATTCTTTCAATGCACCAAACTCAGGCACCACTTCAACATAATTTTAAGAAGACAATTTTTATAAATATAGATTTAATCAAAGGAGTTTATAGAAACTGATTTCAGTATTAACATCTATCAAGTACAATAAGGCCTCAATCATAGTTAAAATGTTTTGCAGTACATACAAGATAAAATCTTTAAACAATCAGGTAATTTACCTGGGAGATATGTTGTCATATTATGGCAGATCAAATGGAATGGAAAAATAGCACATTTAATTTGTCATAAGTTTTGTTTAGATTGATCAAAATCAAATTTACTGATTTATGGTTCATTTAAAAGTAATTTAAAAACTTTAATAGAACAGGCAAATTACTGGTGAACAAAACAGACTGCCAAACTGCAATGTAGACTTCATGCATCACCACAAGGTTTCATTAATACAAGAAGGCTACAGGTCTAAGTAGTCATAACTTAAAGCAAGATGATAGGAGCAAGTCCCTATGATTTGGAAAATGGAGCAAAGCAGTTCTGTAGTTTTTATATAAATAACTAAAGAAGATAAACTGACATACACAGAAACAGAATATATAAACAATGTATTTGTTTCTAATACTGCATTGACACTTGCATTAAATAAATGGAGTTCCACTGAAGTAATCTACCTGTAACCAAACAGTTTTAAATGTATCCAGCTGTTCCCCTTTTTTCTATCTCCCAGTCCTTGGCTGCCCGTCTAGTGGGGGCTGACAGCAGACATGGCTTTGAGCTGATAACTGGATGCAGCAGAGACACTCTGCTTGACTACTGGTCTGACTACATTCCTCAAAAACATAAACATGCCAGTTCAAGTGCGCATTTTTGTTTGAGCTCTCTTGTATTCCAAGTTTGTACATAGTTGTTTGTGTACATGTCTGAGTTATAAATCTTCATCTATTTATCCCTCTGGTGAACACAATACATTTATATTGTGGCTATGGGCTTTCCACACAGCCGGACAGTAGTTAAAACACTTAAGTTCATCACACATTAGTCAAGAAAAATATTTAAGGCAAAGTAATTGTAAAAATGGTAAATTACTACCATTTCCATTCTCAGTAGCAAGGAGGGGTTGATTTGAATACAAACATCTTCCAGGCCACTTAGATATAAATGTAAGGGTGTAAAGAAATGTTACAAATTGATTAAAGTTCTGTTAAAATGAGTCTAGCATCGGTACCTCTGATCATCAATGCCGCAGCATCTGCAGCAGGAAACTGTCATGGGCTCCTAATTACTGCTAATGGCTTCTCGGGAATCAGGAGCAGGTGGAGTGTTAAGGCAGTGTATGCACGGTTATGCCCTCTGAGGACAGGAGAGATGGAGGGTTCTTGTCTGGTGTCGGTGGTCCAGTTTTGAAGGAGCCTCGCAAGTCCATGTTGATACACAAGACTCCAGGCAGCAGCTGCCGCTGGTACTGGTCTAGACGCATGATAACATCCAGGACAGAGGAACTGCTTCCATTCATCCAGGTGGGATAAAAGCTGGCTGAGCTGATCTGAGATGGGAGGGACTGGTAGTGGTGCAACTCCAGCTGACAGGAAAACCTAAAAATTACCAACGTGCAAAAGCTTTACGGTAGAGTCATCTTTATAAATAAGTGAATCATTGAAAATGTAGGATGGTGTCTGTGTAACTGCAAAGTCACCCACCGAGCAGATACATGGGAAATACTTTTGGAGGCCTGACATAGACCACGCTGCAGCATTTTGACCATCTGCTCTCGAATCCAAACCATATCTTCCTGCACATCCGGCAGCCATTCCAGAAGTCTACAGATGATACACACTATTATTAGTCTATGGTAAGACTGGAAAACACCGTGACCTGAATAGTGGGTCTTAGGGCTGGGCAGTAAACAAAAAAAGTGACCGAAACCGACATTAAGGTCTTCTTACCGACAGAATTTTACTGGACACGATAATTTTGATAAAATAGCCTACACAACATTTATGCTCGCATCTAGATAGGGTTGCCAGTTCAGGTTGAATTCATTCCAGGAGATTTACACCCTTCCCCATTATTAAACTGCTACCTTTTGTTTTCCTACTGAACATGACATTGGAAAATGGCATATACCTGATAAACCACAGGTTGCGGCCAAGTGTGCTGTGTGTCTTTTTTTGTTTTTTATTGAAATAGACAGTCGAGGCGACTTGCACACAAGAAGGGAGAACTGAGCACATTATCAGCCAACAGTTGCTGCACATTAAAACTGAAAATTTGATAATTAAATCCCTGAATCAAATTAAGTAATTAAGGCCTCCTTTTTGTGTTCAAAAATCGAGAATGATAGAGGTCAATTTCTGGCCAAACGGGAGGGTTAATGGCAAGCCTCCTGTGCCTTACATTGGAGTGATTTGACTATCGTTGTATTGATCGTTATCGTGACAACTGATGGGTCTATCTTTTTATAATTACAGGATGCTAGTACACTAGTTTCTGTCATTGCAATGTATTCACAGCCAATATTATAGGAAATAGAGTTCCAGTTATCAATAAAAATATAAAATAAATTTAAATTACGACAATAACACTTGCTTCTATTTTACTACACATATAAAGTTGACTTGTCCAGTGCACATCAAAGGAGGAGGTAAAGGATGCCCATTGGTAGATACAGAGTAATTAAGTCCTACCTGACAGTCATGGACATGGCCGACTCCAGGGGGAGAGTATAGGGGAGCATCATAGCCGAAGCCATCCTGACAGGGAGCAGGTTGTTCAGCGACTGTACTAGGCTCCTCCTCTCCTTGCAAGCCTCCACTAGAGCTGCAGAGGGAGGCAAAGGGAAGACAATGGCTGTGTGTGAAAATCAGTCATAGAATTAGCATGCTTTATGCTACAGTATTTCATAAGAGCTGAACGTGGGACGTATCATTAAGCTTTTTTGGTACAATGAATGTTAAAATTGTTTTATAGATACATTTTTCTCCAGAATCGCTGTACTTAAAAATCTATGGTGGAGAAAGATAGACATCAGGGAAATACTCTCCAGTAAGATGTAGGTCATAAAGCTACCCACAATGCTTTGCAATGAGTGATGGCAAAATTAACCAATCCAACACCAACCAATATATATATGCATTACCCTAAATATGAGGACACAACTACTGTTTCTTTTTGCACTTCTCCATAAAGTTGTTACCTTTGTGTAGGGTGGGTGAAAGGTGTTCAAAGATAAGCTCCTCTATTGAAGAAGTGGAAATAACCACCTCTGTTCCATCTTCTACATGTGGCTTTTCATCTTCATCACTTATATCGTCATCATCCTCATTTTCTTCCCTATTTGCCAGCAGGGGTCTGTGAGGCCCGGTGAAATTAAGCAATCCTGAATACAAAACAAGTGCAAAGCATTTTGTCTGTCTGATCAATGGTGAATTAAGTTCTTAATTAGTTCAATGGTATTGTTTTGACGAATCAATATATTTGTAAAAGTTGTTTCTGTGATAACATGTTTTTGGAGGTATTCAAATGGCTATAAATAAATAAATAAATAGTGTGAGCAAAGCAGAAGTAGCCATGGGTAGCATAGCACAAGCCTGATCACAAGCACATTTTTTAAAGCAATTTATCGATTTGGTGACATGCTGTAACAGGAAGCACAAATTCCAACTGCATATCAGTATGAGACACTCGCTTATACAAACTCAAGTCATATTTTTGGCCAGATCATCAGCCAGTATACCAGAGTTCAATTAGTCTTGTTAATTCTGATCTGATTTTTAAAATGCTTTGTTATAACTTAACAGTAGCACAATCATAGTTTCTTACCATTCCTCTTTAAAAAGTGAAGAGCATCTTTATATCCCTGTTTACACATGGCTTTCATAACCTGCACCCAAAACACACACACACATTCATCTCTTATTAGTCAGAGAAGTCCACTGAGTTCACTCAAGTCCATCTGAGCCCGTTACCAATCAATTAATCTGTGTTTGTTTGGATTGGGAGGGTGTAAACAAGCAACCTACCATTGGGTCTGGAGGGAAAAGTGCCCTAGAGACCCTGTAGAGGTTGGTGAGGGTGAACTGGATGCTGGTGTTGGTGAAGCGCAGTTCATGCATGTTGGTTGAAGTGTCTCGGGGACAGATATCACTCTCTCCAGAGAATGGTGACACAGTGATAGTATTTTTCAGTTCATACTGAGGCAGGTTGTCTGAGATTCCTCCATCGACATATCGCTGAATGATGATAGAAGACAAACAGAAACAGGTCACTAATAGTAAAATCTCTTCACAAGACTTATCAATCCTGTGATGAGGGACTTGATGGGACTTTTGCCAGTTAGTGGTATTTTGGTTTTTGAATCAGCTGATGCCTTTTTAAAACTAGAGCTGGGAGGCATGTGATGTGTGTCAACTGATCGGAGTGACAGAGTTTTACAATTTTGAGCCACTGAGGACAAGAGAGGACGGAACAACCTTGAAGCCCTGGCCAAAATAGTCACATCAGGTTCTGTCGCTCTCATTCAATACACATTTTGGTCACAAGCACAAAACACACACACACACACACACACACACACACACACACACAGTGGGTGAGATCACTAGTGTTGCTCAATGACAATTCTCAGAAAAGCTTTGTGCCAGAGACATGCCCAGCAAAAGTAAGTTCTAGTTTCTGAGGAATTTATAATCAGTGTTGCCAAACATGCCATTCAGAACAAACACATTCTTGAGAAAGGGAGGGCACTGACAACAACAAAAAAAAAAAACACAATTCAAGGAAATACAAGATTCAAACAAAGACAATAATATAAAAAAGGAGAGAGGTAGAATGGCCATTACATGTGTGTATGACAGATCCATGTATAGTTTTTAATTTCACCAACAATGTATATTTCAGATTATAGAAGTTCTTTCTTTTAAATAACCATCTTGGTGCAAACAATTAATTGGCTACTAAAGGGAATATATTTTATTTACTCACCACTCCCTGCAGCAAAGGAGGAATAAGGCCACAATACACAGGGATGTAGGTACTGCACACACATGCCTAATTAAAAAAAACAAAAAAAACAGAAACTGATAGAACAGTCAGTGATGAGCACATACCCTTTAATTATTATTTATTAACAATTAACAAAACTGCAATGACATGTAAAACTGAAAAAGAACATGAATATAGCGCCAAGTACTGAGAAGAAAAAAAAAATCAGACACAAACCCAGCAAGTCTATGCTCACCTGTACTAGCTCCTCCTTGCTGTTGAAGTGGGACACCAGGACATTTTCTCCATCTGTCACACGGGTGAGGGAGACCCCTAACCGCCCGGTGGCCCGACGGTGGGCATCAGGTGGCAGTGTGCGATGCAGCATGTGACGCACTATCTTGACCAAATTGAAAGAAGGATGCATAGGTCCGAGGAACCGCTTTCTTGCCTCTTTTGCGACATCAATGATATTCGCACCAGCTTCTCCTGTGAATCCAACATAACGGAGTTGGTAACTGCGAGACCTCCATGACAGATCCAGGTCATGTGAGCGAGAGAAAATGCTTAGCCAAAAGTTACCTACCTAGACAAACTCCACTGACCAAAGCAGTGGCAGTAAGAGCTCCGGCAGATGCCCCATATATGTACCTAGCGTTTTCCACAAGAAAAGGAGCCTGCTCCAGCAGACAACTTGCAACACCAATGTGGTAGATACCCAAGAAGCCACAACCTGCAAAGGATATGTTCCATGGCGAGTCTAAAGGAAACATACTGGTCCGTATCTGTGTAAAGTGGGTCGTATGTTGTTGGCTGATGATACGACAAAGTTCACACAAATAAAAACAGCTAAATGTTTTTTACAGTAGGTCTTGAATTCTACGGCGCTAATCTCTTGTTGTTGTCGTTGCCTGTTTCCATGCTGCTGCCAGAATTGTGGAAGTGTTCAACAGCTAGCTAACTTTAGTGAGCAAGAAGTCACTTTGTCCTCTGTTGTTGGATACACTTGCTGATTTCACATTACTTTTAAATGCTTCATTTATGCCGAGGGCAAAAAAATACTTTTACCAAAATACGCGGTGAGCCTCTGGAAGAACTCTAGCGATTTCTTCCATACTTTGTCCGTAGCTGCTGTCAATTTGTTTGCAAATTCTGAGAGGAGGGTGCAACTGAAAACGACGTATCCAATCACAATTGACATCGAAGAGCAAAGTGTTCAATCATAATCGACATTGCAAACGACGTGCCCAATCACAACCGGCAGAGCTGAAACACCCGTGAAATCGATGAGCGGACGTTTCCGTGACCTCCTCGTCACCCCGTTAGCTGAAATGTTTTTGTTCCTCAGTAGGTCAAAACACAGCTTGTTTTGTCCCCTCTATTTTTATCTGGCTGTTTATGTTCACATTTTTGTTTAGGAAAAATGCTCAGTTTCTAAAAATGTTTTCTTTCTTTCTTTCTTTCTTTCTTTCTTTCTCTTCCTTCTTTCAGTCTTTGCTTTCTTTCTTTAGAAATTGCTCGTTACACGTTAAATGTGTATAGATTTCTGAACACAAAATTGGCTAGATTAATCTCTTTACACATGAATTAGAGCAGACTCTGGGGTAGTGCGCAGTAGTTGTTATCATACCCTGTTCTTGTTTGTCTATGTTCTTTTGTGTGGTCATTTTATCATTTGCCTTACAAGGTAAAACAATTTCAAAAGACACCTGCACTGACAAACCAAACACTTTCGATGTATTAAATATACTATACGCCTTAACATTAGCTGTATTATCTCTGAGGAGCTTTGTTTAGTGAGCAAAAATAGATATGTGTCATAATAGTATAGTCAATAAAGGATGTACAAAGTTTGCATTTAACAAAGTAGTGGTTACAAAATGGTAAAATATTGTATTTCACAAGAAAATAGTATCTCAAATGACAAATCCTTTAGATCTTAAGCACATACTACAACAAAACAATGTTGACAGTGGCTTGTCCTGGGACATTCTCTTCAAAAACCCTTCAGAGAATTATGCTGCCAACATTTAATGGGCAATGTTTCCGGTTCTATTTAGGACATGATGCTTAGGGCATATCCTTTTGTGAAACCACTGTCAACTACACATTTTGACGGCCTAATAGGAGGCATTAGTGAGGTTTTAATGATCCATCCTCATTAATTGAGTATAGGCTATGTGAAAAATAGTTGTCGTTTCAATTTACAGTCTCATATTGTTTAACACTTGTATCAGGTATTACCAAGTTAAGGGAAGCTACTGCTGAAATTCAGGTTCCTCAAATTATGTTTTCCTATGCCCGATGACTCGCCTCGTAGTGAACATGTAGCACTATATTCTACAGCCAGAACTGGGATAGGAGTTTGTCCTGGCCCAAAACATGTGATGTCACTCTGGTACAGCTCCAACTGGGTGACTGGGAAATGTGCATGACCGACAAATGAGAACACTGGGGGATTTTCCGAGGAGAGAAAATATTGCACTATTATCGGCATTTGGAACAGCAAATTTGTAACGGCCCAAAATACGTTTCCTTCAGACTAATTTGTTTCCTCTTTTCTAAAGTAAGTGGTAAGTGGTAAAGGACAATCTAAATTTCTTCATGCTTGAATATTTGCAGATTATGACAAACTGGACAATTAGACAAATTACTTTGACATAGCAGACGAACGATAGTAATAATCCTATAATAACATTATAGGAATATTTATATACAAATAATAAAGTATTATTTATATTTGTATATTTATATTATTTATAAAGTATTATGTATTTATATACAGCCAGTATGATAAAGTCGCTATAAATTCACTACTGAGTGCTACTGACACACAATAGGTCGCTATACAGATATTACAGTGATTTTTCGTTCGGGAGATAAAAGTTATCTTGCTGAGGCATCATGTTTACAACGTGAGTCAAGGGCATTTTATGTATTTATAGCAGTTTTATAATCACTGTTCTGTTATCTGATGGATACGAGATAACCCGCTAAAGAGACTAATACTTTGCCTGCTGTTCTGGTAAAGGCTTTGGGAAGCAACGACATAAGATTTAATTGTTTTTGTTAAGATACAGGGTCAACAACCTGGTTTAAATAGCGCCGCCCGATGGAGGACGAGGGACTGACAGTGAGCACACACGGTGCATACAAACAGGTCCCGCCTTGGGTTGAAACTTTGGCGGCGCCACCACAGAGGCGCCCGATTTATGTCCCGGAACAGACCGGATAGGATGGGCTTCCAGCTCTTGAATCGATAAAGACAGTTAAACTCCTCCTACCGGCGGAGCTCGTAAAAAAATCGAACGACTTTAAAAAAAAAAATCTCGGGCAAGGAGGAAGTACACAGTAACGTTAACTAGTCTTGAAACCGCTTGAAACAAACATAGACACAGGGCAGATTGGAGAAACAGGATAACCTAGAGCCCTGTCCATGCGGTCATCGTTTAAAATTAGCAAAATTAAGTTTCAATGTTGTGTACGTTAGTAACGGATGGTAAAGATATACTAACGTTACACCTTAGCTAGCTAGTCGTAACGTTAGCTAGCAAACGTCAGCCAACATGAAATTTTATTTAGCTCCTTTTATGGCAGTCATTCCTAGATGTAATGACTTTGAACGTATCTCATCATGTCCTGAGAAGAAAGAAAGAAAAGAGTTATGACAGTATGGGAGTTATGACACTATGGGACTGGTTGATAACTGTTAGCTGTCTAGTCTAAAGAGTGGCTTCAATGGAGAGAGGCAGCGAAAGAGGAACTCTAGATGACGAGGATGGAAATATAGCAAGTAATTCGGTGAAGCCAGAAAGGCTGGAAGCTAAAATAAATGAAATGACACCTGCTTGTGATCCATTAACGACAACATCCATAAACAGAGAATCGGACCATTCTATGGACATGATGACCCT
>OOFE01027532.1:23942-60833 GCA_900323365.1 Monocentris japonica | reverse complement strand
TAGACTCTGGGAAGGACCTCTGCACCAGGATCAGAAGAAATCACAGGGGGAGGTTGCATCTAAGGTAGTTATAAAAGGTATAAGGGACAATACCTCAAGACTGTTCAAAACAAGTGGTGTGATGCTGGAAGGTCAGGCTGAAGTTACAGCAAACCAACTAGAGAGAGATGAGAACCCAACCACTGTTGCTTCCTCCATGTCCCCATCAGTCAGCCTCATGGACACATGTTCTCCTTCCATATCAAGTTGCTCCTCTCCCACCACCCGTCACACTCCTTCATTTTCTTCTTCATCCTCCTCTTCCTCAGTCTTGTCTCTCGCTCCTCCTTTGCCCCCCTCTGCGGAGCTCTCTGCTGTGTTGGCTGATACTAGGCTGACCCTGGATGTATACCAGGGAGGGGCAGCTGCACTGCCAGTACTATGGGGGTCCATCCCAGGGCAGCTGAAGGACCTCCAGTACCTGAGACTGGGCTCTGAGGATAAGCCAGGGCTGGATGGAGCACTGAAGATCCTACCCCAACTTAGACAGCTGTGCTCACTAGCTATTCGAGGTACTCTGCACTCACTTGCTTAGTGTTGTTGATACTTTGACCTAAAAACTTCAGTGTTAACAAATGTGCTTTGGTAGCCCCTAGTTGGTTCACTTGCTCATATTATTTTTTTATTTCTCCAGAGAAGATGGTTATGTACTGTAATGAATACTATAAATGCTGTGTTAAGCAGTTTTCATAATAACCTGTGTGTTATTCTCTTTTTTTCCTTGCTCCACTCCAATCGGACTCCAATTTCTTTCTCTGCTTCTTACTGCGACATTCTCTCTTATTCAAGGACAATGTTTTTATGACTCGCGAGGTGTCCCCCTCCCTGGCCTCCTCACCACTTTGCCCAGCTCATTTTCCTCCCTTTCTCTCCTGGTGCACCTGGACCTCTCCTTCAACCAACTCTCCTGCCTGCCATTGTGCCTGCTCAGCCTGCCTGTACTGTCCTCATTGCTCCTCTGTCACAACCACCTCTCAGCTCTGCCTCCTGATATTGGCCAACTGTCCTCCCTCAACTACCTCTCCCTCCTGGGGAACCAGCTGGTCTCTCTCCCCCAGAGTCTGGGTCAGCTGAAAGTACTGCAGACTCTGGACATCTCACACAACCTCCTCCATGACCTACCTGAAGAGATTGGTGCTCTTGGGCAGCTTGTTAAGCTGGAGTTGTCCCACAACAAGCTGAAGCAGCTGCCAGAGACCATGGGTAAGGGTGCAAGGGTGAGTGGAAAGCAACTTCACTGCCCAGTTAGACAAAGTGTGGACCATTCACCAAAATATGCTGTTCAGACACTTTTTGGAAGAGCACTATAATATCATCGTGGAATGCTTCTTTTGAAGTGAGTGAAATGAATTAAAGGTGTAAAACTGTCCTCTATATCCCCAGGCTCTCTCCTCTCACTTAGGGAGCTTGGAATCCACAGCAATGACCTTCGCCTCATTCCACAGTGTCTGAACAAACTGCCTAAGCTGAAAATGGATGTGCGTAACAATCTCTTGGGACGACCGCCAACCCCTCCTCTCCCTTCTGCACCAGGTGAGCATGAACAAAGGAATTGCCTTCAAACTGTTACCTGCTTAAATAATTTGGTTGTATTGTCATCAGATATTTACTATTGCTGTTAGCATTTGCACTTTCAGTTGCATCACTGCCTCTCTTCGCAGAACTAGCAGAAACAAAAATTCCAGAGTTGCACCTTGGATTCTGTCAACACAGGTAGTGTTTCACTCACACTTAGCATGGGCACATTCTCTGAATCTCTGAAGAAATTATGGCAACTCAGGCATTTAACTAGGTGAAGATTAAAGATGCCTTGCTCCCTTTACTCCTCAGTTTCTGTGTGTCGTCTGCTGGATGTCATGTGTTTCTCCCAGGGGGGGCTGAGTTGCTGTTCCCCCCGGGGTGCCTTGTGACAACAACAAGACTGAAGTGGGTTGAGAGGAGGCCAGACCGGAAGTGGGTGTTGCTGGAAGAGCATGACATCCTGTTGAGTCGTCCGCTGGAACTTCGTCCTCATGGAATTACATTTTTGAAGGTAATTCCATACATTGAACTTAATTTGCCTTTTTACCGTGGCTATTTTGGTCAACACCTTAATTTCTTTGAAATCAAGTGGATGACAGTGGAAATATATCTCTGACTTTTCTTTGTTTTGATCGTCAAAGTTTATCCTCTGGTTTCATCCAGTGCTTCTGTTCTTTCCTGCACTTGCAATGAGGTACATGTATTTTAACTTTTAATCCCGACAGCCAGTGGAGGTGTGCGTGCCATACCATCATACAAAAAGAGGGGAGGTTGTTGTGCGGAAATTTGATGGACAGTCATGGAGCATTCTGCCTACTGTTCTGAGGAGAGGAAGCCAGAACAATAGCAGCCACCCCGGGGGACGTCCAGCCAGGGTAGAGCACAAAACTGCCCACTTCAAAACAATATTATTATGAATGCAATAGCTCACAGTTTATTATTATTATTATTATGCATCTTTGTAACCCAAATCACAGTGGTCAGGGATATGTGTCTACTGAAATCTTTACCATAGTAAACTTCTCTGTCTCATGTTCTCTCTGTCTCCCTGTAGCTGGCCTGCTGCTCAGTGGGCCAGTTCTCTTGGTTTATGGCAGTGTCCAGTCTCGTAAGGGACAGCTGCTCTCTTACACCAGCCGGGGCCCTGTTGGTGTCCAGTTCTGACCCTGGAATTAAACTTCACTTCCCTCCAAATTCCACTCTGCAAACCCGCACCATAACATTACAGGTACATAGGACGATTAGGACTATGTGGAAATAGCAAGCAAATTCATTATTTCAGTCTGTCAGTGCAGTATGATGGTGTGCAAGGCTTTGTGTACTTTTGCTTTCTGTAGGTGTTGCAGGTGTCTGTGGCAGAGGTCAAGACCCTATGTGATGATCCTCAGGCCAGCGTCAGCCCCCTACTCTGCCTCTCGCAGACTCCCAGCATGCATTTCCTGCAGCCTATCAAAGTGCAGATCCCTCTGCCATCTGGAGTCACAGGTACAATATGCCATTAATACTGTCATGCAAGTTAAGTATAACTGAATGTATTAGTATGTCATCAACATGCCTGATGCTCCTGCAGGCCACATGGTTGATATGTCCTGTCTGCATCTGCTACATGGAGACCCCAGTGCCCAAACCTGGACAGACATCACATCACAAGTGTCTCTCTATGTCACCCATCTGTATGCCATTTTCTACATTTCACATTTCTCCTGGTGAGTTCCTATAATAATATGTTAACAAGCTATGTTTGATTTTAAATTTTTATGTTAGCTAACAGTTTGCATTGTGTGCTACATTATAGGTACTGGCTGTGGTACACCACTCAGCGCTGTGTTAGTGGGGTGGTCAGGAGGGTCTATCAAAGGCTAAAACAGTTCAAAGTCCAGTTCCTGGTCCTCCAAAGGAAGACTGATCCTCCACAAGTTCTCCTACAATGTTTACCATCTAACAAGGTATGTTAAGTCTCCCCACTATCATCGCAGCATGTTAGTAAATGGTTATGGATGCTGTAGTTTATGTGCGAAATGTTAAACAGCGATTATGTTGCTTCTTGCCTAGGTGGAGAGCAGAGTGCAGTCTCTGTCGGAGCAGTATGATGGACCCCAGCCTTCAGACCTGTGTGACCTGCTGGAAGGGGAGCAGTTCTTTGCTGGCTTTGAGAGGGGCTTAGATATCAATGCAGGTCTGAAGCCCTCTTTGAGACTTTATCTTTAACAAACATTTGTTCCTCTGTTTCCCTTCAAGGTCTTGTCATGTGCTATTGTGTAGTAACCGCCTCGAAACGGAAGATTTTAGGAATCCTTAAGATGACATAATCCTGTTTTCTACAGATAGACCAGACTGTGTCGAGGGAAGACTGTCTTTTGTGTTCTACTCCAGCCTGAAGAATCTGAAGGAAGTGTACATCTGTCCAGCTCAGGGTCAGGAAGGGCCAGTGAGGGGACAAGTAAGAGAAAAACTCATACTCAGCAGCCAAGAAACTGAAGTGGTAGATAATGATGAATTCTACTGTCTTTTTTTATTAGCGACACTGGTGCAGAAACACATGTACAGTATAGTCGAAGTCACAATTTATGGGTCCATGGTACATACTGGTGCACTGGTCCTTATTTACATTCAATGTCTATGAACAGTACATTCTTTATTATTAAACAAAGAAACAGCACCGATTCACCCAGGCTGTCTGGCTCAGTGCCAGCTGGTAGTTCAGTTGTTTTTTTTTTCATTCCATGAATCATGTTCAATATTGTTTGGATGACACGCATTGAGAATATGTTTTATACCTCTGACAGGTGTCATTTTATAGAGGAGAGGTTCCCAGTGACCTGCCAGAGGAAGTGGCGAAGAAGAGGAAAGGACACGATAGCCAGTGGCTTGCAACTTTACCACTCAGACTTCCTGTTAGTGGAAGGCACAGTGCTTCTTACTCATTTAGTGCCATAGACATAGACATCAGAATTTATGAATGGCCATTTATTATAGCCATGTTGTATATTTGATATTAAAATCTGTTATGCTATCCATTGGCAATATCAGAATATCCTGATTTTGGTTTAAGAAATGGGAATAAGAGATAAATACAACATCATATGTTCTTCTAAGACAGACGATAAGATATTCAGTCTCTACTATAGATACTCATTTCTTCCATGTGTCAGTCATGTATCCTATCTATAGACTGAACTCTGTAGATACTGAGCCTTTCCACCTTTTTGTACATCAGTGTACATAAACGTAAAAGTTATTCATGGCAGCCCACTGCAGTATCAGACAAGCCCACCACACATGAATTAGTTATATACTGCCTCTGCTGAACAATGTATTTCTGCTGCTGTGCTACTCATCCCAGTCTGCCACCAGTACAAATAACCTCAGAACCTGAGGGAAGCAATGCACATATTACATCCACTGTTTTTTTCCTCTTAGGGTCTAAACTCAGAGAATAATTATGGCTTGGAGGAGCTCAGGCACCCCCCTCTCAACCTGGGTGACCCGGAGAGCGGCTACCTGACAGAAGCCAACCTGCTGTCCATCTCTCTCCAGATAGGACAGGATTGGCGCACCATTGGTATCACTCTTGGCTTAAGCTACCAGGAGTTGGATCGCATCCAGTACAAGTACAGGTGGGCACGATGAACTTCAGTCAAAATCGCCACATTGAATCTACCAATATGGGAAATTCACAGGGTTAAGTGATATTTTTTGACTTTTCTTTGACTTTTTGACATTTTTTAAAAGCAGTTATGCTGAATTCAGCAGTCAATTGAATTCTGTGTGGTTCTTATTGTGAAGCAAGCAACTGACTTTCAGGTTATGAGTCTGTGCATCAAATCTGAATTGCAGGCTAATGTTTAGCTACAATATTGCTAATTGTTCATTGTTCAAGTTTGTCATATGAAGCGTATACATAGTACTACTACTATAGTAATGGTAAGAATAAGACCAAATAACAGTATTGTCGATAAGGGTCACCCCATCGCAGTATGCATCTTCTGGTAGAGCTCTGGGATTATGAGGGGAAATATTGAAAATGAATTCAGCTGGACCTAATATGACATCCCAACCTCATGCGGTTTTGACCTCCTCAATCTAGATTTTTATTACAGAGGGAGGAAATGAGAGAGAGAGATAGTTAGATGCAAATAGACTTTCTGTGTATTTTTGGATGAGTGTGTGATGCAATCAGTGCATGCACACGTGTGGATTAGCATAGCCAAAGCCTCTAAGGAGACAAGATTGAGTGAGATATAATGTGATGGAAGAAATACTGCAGGGGAAGAGAACTGGTAGAGAATTTTGATTGTTTTAATCTCCACTGTCAGCCATCACTGAGCCATCACAGCCATCTGGGACACTGCAGCAGATTACACACAGACTGATGCTCATCTGGCCCTCCCCCTACTCCTCTTACTCAGAAAACCACTCGCGTCCTCCTCTCACGAGGCATCCTGGAGGTGGAGAGAAGAAAAACAATCATGCAATATTACACGTTGAGTAAATAGTTTTCTGTATCAGGTTTTGATCTATGAATGCATACACAATACAAATGCCAACCTTAGGTTTAATGATTTGTATACAAGAAGGAAGATGCCCAATAATTGTTTTCCTAAGAAAACAGGTATTATGAATCTCTGATGTGTTGTATGGCCATCTATGTCCAATACATGATCCATCTTCTCGCTGCATTGACATTCTAATACCAAGTACAAATGGGGTCCGTGTGGCTGGAAACCTATGAATGTCAAGTTTCAAATTTCTTGTGTATCCTCTTTCTCTCTCTACCAGGGACAATTTGGGAGCATTGGTGCTGGAAATGCTGTTCCACTGGGCACGGGGGCAGAAGGGTGCAGGGCCAGGGGCAGTGCCCAGGCTAGTGGAGGCCATGGTGGAAAGTGGCAGGAAAGACTTGGCAGAGGAGATTGAGGACATTGTCAGTCTAGGAAGGAGGAAATACAGAGAGTCACTGAGGAGAGTGGGTCTGGAAGTAGAGACTTCCTCCCTCCACACTGAACCACAGCAGTAGACAAGCCCACGCTGGGTCCAGATGGCTGCCTTACACTTGAGTAACCTGTTTGTGTTCCATGTGCCGCCATCATCTAATCCTGCTGTCGAAACAGAACCATGTCCTTGAGTACAAATCACCATCATCTCTTTTGTCACGATCATGGAAGCCAGCTACAAGCTGACAATACCTCTCACAAGACTTGCTGATGGACAGGTGCATAACTATGATACAGTCGCTCCTGGCTTGTTGTCTTCATTTTTTAAACCATCCCAAGACACAAAGCATGCACATGTTGACATACACACTTACCAGTTTAGGACAAAGGTAAGAGGCAGAGCCAACACTGGGTCCTGTGGGAGTGGCGAATGATATCAGTGCGATGGATCTGTACAGTTGATTGCCTTCATTCTCTTAACCAATTTATCAGTATCATCTCGGCTAGAATAAGAGCACATCTGTGAACAAGTTTTAAATGTTTCAATGAAATGTTCATTCTATGTGTTTTATAAGTAAAACGGATACAAAGAAATATGTGTCAGTTTGTAGATTCTGCTGAGACGGCTGTAGCCATACATTGGTTGCAAACCCTTTTATTTGTGCAAGCATCCCCCAGTTTATCATTATGATTTTTTTTCCATGTTTGGACTGAAGGTCATTGGGTTGAGAAGAGTCGTCACGATGACGTGGGACCCCATCCCCCACCCATACACCTTTACAGTCGCTGGAAATGAAAACTATGCATTTTCTCCCACATACCACTAGAGGACCTTTATCCCTCTTTTTGAGTACTCCATCACTAGGCTACTCCTCCTGCCACCCTCTCCACCTCCCTTCCAGGGACTCAAACGCTAGTAACACCGGTAGGTTAGCTATCGTCGGTCTGTCAGCCAAAGATACAGAGTACAAACGCTTTGATTTCAACCCAGAGCTATTCCATAAGGGATAACGGACACGACTCTGTACGGTATGTGCATAACGGATGCAGAACAGCTTTGTTCTGACTCTGATATGGCTTGTATACTAAATAACGGCTGTCTGATTCAGAAAATATATGCTTTACTTGGACCTGAGAATTGCGTGCACGCAATATATAAATAATATTTTGTAATGATAAGGAGGATCATTCATATGAAAAGATAACATTTGAGACTAACGTGTTTGTGTGAGCGTTGTACGAGGAGCAAATCATTTCCCGTTATGTGGCAAGAATTCCCTGTAATGATAGCTTAGCATTTTCATCATGTGAGGTTACCGACGGTTGTAATTAATGAACGACTGTTCAGACTTCGTTATTGTGTGTGTATGTGTCATGAATGAATTGTGCCCTTGTAGCAACATTATTATAACGGTGACGGTGGCCCGTGGACACAGGTGTAACGTTAACTTTCATCCAGATGGTCATTTAAAAGTCTGCAACTGAATGCTCATTTGGATGGAAATGTTAGCTTGCTAGCTGTTGGATGTCAATTGGGATTTACTGGACCGGCTTGTTTTTCTCCCGGTCCTAGAAAAGGCCACTGTGGGCGTAACGGTCGCCTTCAACCGGCTTCCGTTCAGTAGTGAGCTGTGTAATGTGGGCAGGGATGGAGTGGGGGGGTAACCCCACTTGAACTCACCGTACCCACCCTTTTACTCATCATATTACGTGGCATCAGCATTAAATTGTGGTGTAATTTATACAAAGAAGGTATATAATGGAGGGAAAAGTTATATTGGTGGTCACCGACTGGAGGCCATAGATTACCCACCTTTATATTTACCACTAACGTTAACTTGCATCACTGAATCCTAACTGCCAGTATGGGCAAATTAAACTGCAGAACGAGATGTAAGACATCTGAAGATAGTGTGTATCTTCAGAGCAAGCACCTTTTTTCTCAACCAATTTGAATTATATTAGCAGGACTACGGCTAGATGAGTCCAGGCGGTGTAATAAAGCATTCCTGTAGGCTTGAAATAATTGATGAGGTGGACTCTCCTTGGAGGGTAGGGTGACATCCTATGCTTGCTAATAGAAATGTGCCTTTTTTTGTTGTAATGCTGCCTGGCTATCATTCAGAAGAAAACAGCAACCTTTTAGTCATCTCATTCTATTGTGTTGAGTATTAATTTAGTCTGCATGTGGGGCTACAGCCAAACACAGTCAAGTAATCCTTGGAAGCTGTTAAAATCCCAGGGGCAAGGGCTACTAAATGGCAGCGGTATATGTTCGTTGAATGGAAATGACATCTAGCAGTGCTACCGGGTTAATGTTCTGCTGCTGGTTGAACATCATCCAGACATTCAAGGCCTCACTGTGTCTTGCACGCAATGACCAATGCATCAATGCTGCATTTTCTTTATTTAAAGCAAAGTCTATTCCCTGTGTCATTATTTCTCGATTGAGGCAGTGGGAAAGCTGGGATTGAGGCAGATTAGGGAAGACACAAGAGGTGTGGTGAAATTAGAACCAGGGATACATGTCGTTCTAGAGGTGGAAGTCATGAACACCTCTTTGTGTGCTGTTTCATTTTCACAATTCATTTTCAATCATCCTCAGATAATTGAAACTCAGACTATCATTTCTAATCTACACCTGGTTACTATAAGAATACATAACTGTGTAGCCTTAACGGTTTTAACATTAACTCACAGGACCTGTAATGGAAATGCATTGCTATGCCCCGATCATAACTCTCAGTCCACTGGTTGTAAATGGAGATTGAGAGAGAGCTTCCATAAGTAGGTATTAGGTTCATAATCCTGATGGTGTAGGGAAGAGGAAATAGTAATCAGATTTATCTGTGACAACACAAAAATTCATCCCTTGTTTCCGCAGTGCTGTAAATGTCCATAAATAGACTCTGTTTTATAAACCAATTTTTAGAACGCATGACAACAGCATCATAGCAGCTGTTTGATTTTTTAAATCATTTGAGAAGAGCAGTTGATATACCACTATTAAAGCTGGGAGCTGTTTAAAACTTAAGCTTTACACAGTATAGGATATGTAAAAGGTGTGACATGAGGGCATGAAATACATGAGGGCATTAGTTTAGAATAGCAGGTTGGAAGTACTTCATATAGTATAAGCTCATAACTGTGTAATAAATAGGCTACAAAATGAGAAAATGGTGGCTGATATCTTCAGGAGGAAGAATGTAAGCAGATGGATTGAAAAACATTTTGGATCTGGCCTCAATGTTCTTCACAGCCAAGAGAAATACTGTAAAACTAATAATGAATTTCAGTAATCAGTCCTCAATACAATTCCTTTCTTCATGGTTTATAAGCTAGTGTATAAATAGAATCAGTGCATGCTAGACAGATGGACATAGAACAACAGCCTGCTTTCAGCTTATGAGGATGGCTCATTTGGTTTCATTTCTTTACTGTGTTTTCAACTAGCCACACTTGAGTTGCTGACTATGACAGTGCTTTGTCACAGGCCATCCACTTTTTCCCATCATTCACCAAACTTCCTCATTTAGTCAGCAAGAATTCCACTGTGTGTAGCACTAGAGTTCAGTGAAGCAGCCAACAGTTTGTGATGGCCAGGTGAATGTCAAGATTACCTTTTCTTTTGCATAAGAAGAATAACGAACTGAGATGGAGTTCCAGTCTAAACAAACATGGATTAGCAGATTTGGCCCCCACATTACTTTATCTCGTGTTTATGCCAGCACTGATCTACTTTTGTCATTTTCTGCGTGCTCATGAGACTCCTTTATGCATATGTTTGGTATGAGGACATTGATGCATCTGTCAGATAAACTCACTGAAGTGACCTTCCTGTTTCGTCTATTGCCTATATATATTTACTATATATTTACTCTGCGTTTATTATGACCCCTAGCAGGGTCATACACAAAACAAAAAGTTGTAATGATACTTTCAGGACCTGAATGCCTCAATGAACAATGTAGTAAAGCTAGCCTATGTTACAGAAGTGTTTTGGAGCCATCAGCAAGATAACAATTTCACATAATTTAATTTTCACTGCTTTCAAGGCATAAATCATGTATTGCTAGCCTTATAATGAATTAACTTTTTGGAGACTTATAAGAAATAAGAAATGAAACATACATTTATGCCTGCCTAAAAACCCATAATTAAATGGATAAGAGCAATTCTTCAATGTTAACTGTCTACAAATAACAGTACCTGATCACACATTATGGTATTGACACAAATTCCATAAAAGCTTGAGAACAAGTATGCTGATCATTTTATTCATCTTATTTTTCTGAAGATGAAATTAAATAGTAGTGGAGTGGTACCGATGTATCAACTGTTTACGGTCTATGTGACAGACACCCTGCAATACAATAGACAGTGTGAAATCATTGGAATGATCTCATATCAAATGAATGCTTATTGTCCCTGTGATAGGTATCTTGTGTTCTGCTCTACTACATTATTACACTGAATATGAATTAACATTTGGTTTCATATGTGTGCCAATGCTCACACACCTTCTGCCACTCCTCGTAGACACTACATGGACTAGATCGTTATGTGAAATACCAAAAGACCTGTAACCTGTTGGACATTGGTCCATAAACTCCACACTCAAAAAAAGGTGTGAAAAGTTCACAAAGAAACGCATTAAGACTAAGCAGGAAGGTCTTTTTCATCAACAGAGCATCAGTCGTCGTTGCAAACAGTCCAAGGAATAAGTGTCAGTAAGGCTGTGTTTATTGCCTCACTTAAAGTTGTAATGATGAACAAGGGTCAGGCATAAACTGTTATCTGTCTCAGTTCGTACCTAGACTCTTTGGCAACACTTCAACTGGTTATCAGCTTGTTTCAGAATCAAGTCTGTGTCCAATAGTTGGTTTTGGGGGTTGAAGTTCAAGGTTCTGCATGGAAGGCAAGTTGCACATTCACCTTCTCTGTTATTTACTCATCAATGCTTATCTGCTTTAGAGGTACAAACTCAAAATATGACCTCTGTGTGCATAAATGTGTGTGTGTAACAGAGTGTGTGTCATTTCAAATCACTTGTGGTATGCCACTTTGAGAATGAAGTCATTCATCCAGTTTGAAACCATTTGTCTTTAGAATTATGCCTCTTCAATTTTTAATTTCTTCAGTGTTTTGGTGACCAGAAGATATGATACAGATTTGCTTTGTTGCTTTGTTGTTTGTGATGCCATTATGTGGGGTCTGGGGAGATGAAATACCAATTACAGTTGGCTGTTTTCTCTTGTGCTTTGAGACAAAAGGAATTCTTTGGAGATCCGGGTGATGAGTGATGACTCTGTGCTGTGCACACTGTCCACTGAAGCCAGTTCCATACAGACTCTAATTGTCATGACAAAACAGTACAGCTAAGATATGTCCATTTGCCAAATAAATGTTCTGGTGCTGACACAGCTGCATGGTGTAGATGGGTTGAAGTGGCCCAGTAAAGCCGCAGGGTTGTGAGAAAAGGAGGGAGATATCAGTTTGATGGGTGATTCATGGGAGACAATGCTGTTCACAACCCATACCGTTGCGCTTCTTTACAACATATATATATATAGAATTGTGTGTTGCAAATTAAGTTGCAAAAAAAATCTGAATGCTGACCAAGGAATTAGCTACATGTTTTATGTGCTGGAAGAAGAAGGAAGTGAGTAAGAGGAAATGGGGCAAAAATGGAGGAAACAGAGACAGGAGCTCAAGGTCATACTTGAATAAATGAAGAAAATGGAGACATAGATGGAATGTGAGAGGGAGGATAAAGAGATAAGCAACGAAACTGGGCTGTGAAGTCGGATGTGTGAAGCTGCAGAGACCAGAAAGGCAGTTCACTGATCTGACCTCATCAACCCCCCCACCTACACACACACACACACACACACACACACACACACACTGCTGGAGCACAACTCAGCCAGGGTGGGCCTCCAGTCCCAATCCAAACTAAACACACTGGATCACAGCTGCATTTATGCTATGATAGTTATCCAGTAGATAAATATTCATGCTGTTTGATCTTTTTGAACAAGAATTAGGGGAATTAGAAATTCAGCCATAATTGGTATCTAAGGTGTGTTTGTGTTTGCTTGGTACAAAGTAGACAAGTCAGCAAAGATCAGAAACAGAAAGCTGTGTTTGAGAGTCGTGACTGAGGGGAAGCGAGGGGCGGGGGGTGGAGGAGAGAGGAGAAGGCAGGTTGCACGCTCAGAGGAAGGTTGTGATTGGTGGATGAAGGGGGTGGAGAGAATGAAAGAGGAAATAGGAAATATCCTTTCACATTGAGGGCATTCTGCACCAAATATAGGGAACATCTTATAGGCAGCTTTTTTTCATGTGTTTGCTCAGAATTTGTGCCATAGCATAGAGTGGGTGGGTTCATAAAAAAGCAGTCTAGATTGCCACTGAGATGTTGAAGCACAGATGTTTCAGTGGTGATAGATATGTTTAACAGAATGAAATCCCTCTACTGTAACAGCTACAGCTCTATTTTGGGAGAGCTGTCAGCAATGTTGCCAAATTATGCTTACACTTTGGTTCACTACTAGAATGGACCTTGGAAACGGTCCCCTTCGCTGCCACATTGTCCCTATTTTAGACCTTGTGTACCTTTTAGCTGATGAGGAAGAAATAAGTCTGTTGAATGACAGACAGAGCTAGTAAGGCAGAGTCAGCAATGGTTATTTCTAAATACACATTCATGATAGTGGATACATGCTGGAGTACAACCAATTTTTGTAGTGTAATGCATTGTATTTGTGATGTTGCGGCAATATGTTTGTAAAGCAAGTTCACGTTGGAAGATTTTTGGAGACAATATTGCTTCATCGCAATTTTTGAAGTGCATGGACTTTGCGTTTGTTGGAACATTTCTGGAACAGCTACTTATTAAGAGCATTTGACGTGAACTGGCCCCTTCCTATCTCTTTATAGATATCCACTAACCTGAGCCAGCAAGAACAAGAGTTGAGTGGACGAACATTGAGACTGCATGATCCCACGACACTCGGACAGCAACACACTACTGTAACGGACAACTAAAGACAAGCAACTGAGTGACCAGCTGATAGACAGATTGAAACTTTGACCATTTTGCCAGGGTCTAAGATAAATGGCTGACAAGCAGATCAGGTAAGCTAGAATGTGGAACTGCTACACTATGTTAAAAAATATAGCAGAACGGTGATCTTAAGCTGTTCTCATGCTGTGGCATATCTCAATTCATATTTCTGTCTCCTTCTCTATGCTCATCTCCATCTAGTTTGCCTGCCAAATTGATCAATGGGGGGATCGCTGGCCTGATTGGAGTGACCTGTGTGTTTCCCATTGACCTGGCCAAGACCCGCTTGCAAAACCAGCAAAATGGATCTCGCCTTTACACCAGCATGTACGCAAGCAGTCTTTAACATCACCCATAGTGTCACATGACTTTTCATCAGATTTCCCAGGACATACAGAACACTTTGAGTGACATATCAGAATTGCACAACATGATGATATTGTTGTGTTACTGTTGCAGGTCTGATTGCCTTATCAAGACCATCCGTTCCGAGGGATATTTTGGGATGTACAGAGGTAGGTTTTTGACAAGTGATTCTTGTGTATGAATGTGTGTCCGTGCAGCACATGGACTTGTAATCCTACACAAGAAGAAGTCACATTGCCTTTCATAAAATATCAAGTACATACGGAAAGCAAATATATGGTGAGCTCACTGAGGGAGTTGTGAACCACTGCTAAATACTGAGAATACCAAAGCTGCTTAGTAGCATAGGACTCTCTTTCACCTGCACAGTGGGGCTACACAGGGCTCTGTGTCTGACTGGTATAGGCAATTAACTGGAAAGTCTTACTATTGTAGACTGCCTCATCCTCTGTCCTCTCTCCCTCTCATTCTTTCTTCTATTCCTGCCCCTCTCTCTTTTGCTCTCTCTTCCTCCAGGAGCGGCAGTGAACTTAACACTGGTCACTCCAGAGAAAGCCATCAAATTGGCTGCAAATGACTTCTTCAGGCATCATCTCTCCAAGGATGGGTGAGGCATAGAAGCATTGGCAGGCTGATTGACACACACACCCACTCCCCTCATTCACACTGTGATTAACTGGCGTGTTTACTAACATGTAACCTGACACATTAGCTGTCTGAATTCCCACCAAGGCTCTAGTTAATCCTCCACTGTGCTGTCATCTCCTCCCAGGCTTTCCACAGTGGTTCATTACTCATTTGCTCAGTGGAAAAATACAGCATTATTTGTATGCATAACAGCACATCCTGTTGTTACATGAGTTCTATCTGAAATCAATATTTCCAAGTAAAATTAGCATACAATGGTATCACATGTTAAATGTCAATGATCAACATCTGGTGTTGCTGAAGGCAAGCGCCCACTGTCCCCCATGTGCACTGTCTGCATGGATAAACCTGAAGCTTTCTGGGGCATCTGTCTCCATCTCTATGGTGACAAACACAGGAGCTGATGAATGATTGACTTGTTTGTCCCAGCCACTTGGCTTGTGAATTATTAATCTGCCCCTATGTCTGACATTTGTTCAAATGGGATAAAAAGATTAACATCTCGAGTGTATGTGGTGACATCTCCTATTTAGAAGACTGGAGAAACAAGTTCTTCCATCTCTCACATTGTATGTTAAATGCATGATTTAATCTCCCTCTTTGTGTGTCTCTTTTTTTCTCAGAAAACTCACATTGATCAAAGAGATGCTGGCTGGGTGCGGGGCAGGTACATGCCAGGTGAGTGAGTGAGGTGCTGCTTTAATTGCATCCTGCTGTTCTCCATCTGGGCCTGCTGCCCTCTGCACTGCCACCCTCAACTCATAGACAAACCACTGAGCTTCATCCATTGCCTAATTTGTCTCTGCCTGCAGCCAGAATAGCCACCACCACACGTAAATTCCTGTTCAGAGTCACAGGCAGTGCTGGAGCCTATCCCAGCATGCAATGGGCAGTCCATCACAGTGCAAACACATAGACAGACAAACTGACAACCACACTCATGCTCACATTCACACCTATGGGCAATTTTAGAGTCATATGAAAATATGCTTGCAGTTTTTTCTCAAGTGTTACTTGTGATCAAGCTAGACCTGAGTGATCAGATAAGACATTGTGAGAGTGCTTGGCCGTGTGCACTGTGTAAGTGAGTCAGATGGGAATGTCTGTTGTCAATGAGGGCAAAGGCTTCTAGCCCAGGGAACGTGATTAGATTAAATGTAACAGACCTTGGATTAAGATTGTTGTTTAGAGCATGGCCATCTCTTAATCCATTTAATGAGTTACTACTGAATGGATTAAAGAGGAAAACAAGAGTTGACATTTAGCTAATGGACATCAGTAGATTTACACTGGACACATTTTGTGCCTCCCGCACTCAGATCTCCATGGCTATGCTAATCTATCTTCAACTCAAACTTTCAACTACTTTGTATTCACACTGAGGTGAAGGTGTATTTCTAATTAACAACTTTATCTATTTATTGTTGCAGGTTATTGTCACAACTCCTATGGAGATGTTGAAAATCCAGCTCCAAGATGCTGGGCGAATTGGTAAGCGCAAATAAATACAGATGGCTTCAGGATGGAATGAAGTGGCATTGTGGTAAATTGAAGAAATGGTGGCCTCATGTGGTCAAATTAGAGATTACAATAGCTCCATGCTTAGATTTCAAACAGGCCGGGCTGCATTCAGATCCAAGTAAGCACATTCACTTCCCTCGCTGTAGTGAATGTCCTGGCATTTGCATCATCAGTGCATCAGCAAATTACTCTATGTTTAATTTGGAGAACAAAATTGTGTCCAATGAAATCACAAATCTGTCGATGGATTTGGAGATTTGCAAAGAATATATCATATGAATCTCATGATAACAACTATAGCCCACTGTAGATGCACCATACATGAATCAGATTGAATGGAAGAGGAATTTAAATCAACAAAACCACTTAACCATTAACAAAAGCTATCACATAGCCTTCATAAATGGTTTATTTTCTATATATGTATTCATTCATTCATTGGATTGTGGGATACACTTCAGCTGGAAGCTTGCATTGTATACCCTTTGCAGAAGGGAGGATAAATGAGGATAATCAAGGGAATATAAATGCTCCCTTGCTTGACATAAGTTGGAACTGAATCCCACTTTGTTTGCCAGCCTTTTTTCATCAGGGCGTTTTGGGGATTCCCCTCTCGACTCCCCCCTCGGCCAGAAGAAAGCACTAAACTCAGAACCGAATGCAGCCCTGGTTTCTTCCTATTCTTACTTTTATAAATCCAAATTGCCTGCCCATACAGTTAGCATTGGCTTCAGAACTGTCTCACTCTCTCCATTGTGGACGTGTTGATATTAATGTTGTGCTGTTGATGCTCCTCAGAGGCTCAGAGGAAGCTGATGCCACACACAGTGGTAGCGGGCACTGTGGAGACTAAGTCCCCGACAGCCATGCAGTTGACCCGAGAACTGCTGAGGGAAAAGGGCATCGCTGGGCTGTATAAAGGCCTGGGTGCCACGTTGCTCAGGTATACCAGATCCAGCAACAAAGTGGACATTTAGGTACCACTGTGCTGTACTGTTCAAAGCTTACTGTGATCAACTTTCTTAGTTTAATCTCTGTTTCTCACCTTCCTTTTGTAGGGATGTTCCTTTCTCCATCATATACTTCCCCCTTTTTGCCAACTTGAATCAACTAGGCAAGAGGGGTGTGGAAGGGCCTGCCCCTTTTTATGTGTCATTTTTATCAGGCTGTATTGCTGGGAGCACGGCAGCTGTTGCTGTCAACCCTGTTGATGGTGAGCAATGGGACAATGTACATTGTAGAAGGCATTGTGCGAACTGACAGTTGATGTTAAGTGTTTACCTGAGCCCTGTGTATTGCAGTGATAAAGACTCGACTGCAGTCTCTGAATCGAGGGAGTACGGAAGACACGTACAGTGGAGTGACTGACTGTATCAGGTAACCTCATTATGTCCTTGTGTGGTACTATGTGTGTAGAGCAACTCAGCCACCATATCTAACTGACACATCACTAATACTGGTTGTATTATCAGTTTATATTATGAGCTCTTATTTGCCCTTTAGCAAAATCATGCGCAACGAGGGTCCATCAGCCTTCCTGAAGGGAGCCTACTGTCGAGCCTTGGTCATAGCACCTCTCTTTGGCATCGCCCAGGTGGTCTACTTCCTGGGTGTCGGTGAATTCCTCCTCAGCTTCTTGCCCAAAAAGCACAACTAAGAAGCCCCTCCTTTCTGCCTTTCCCTCCCATAATGCATTGCACCAACTGCATCGGGACTCATCTCATTCTGAAAGAACGTTTCTTTGTTGACCAACCAGTACATTTTATTTCACTTTGTTATGTTGAATGTTGAGATTTTAGCACAGTTTAGGAGGGAGTCTTTGTTTGCCAAGCTGCCTATGGTGGCACATAAAATTCCAGTGGGCAGGCACAGCTAGCTATCTGGAATCAAAGCCACAAATATAATTTTAAGTTTCAAAGGATATTGCTTTATAATTATAACATGTTTTGGATATGATTGTTGAATTACAAAGTAGATGTACTGCCCTAGGTTGCTGAAGTCAAAAATGATCTATTGATAATTTATAAATAACATTTACCGTAATTTACATGCACATATCTGACTCATGAAGATATTTGAGTTCCACAGAGAGCAATAGATCAGATCAGATTATTCACCAAGCTTGCTTTTTAAGGAATTGCCCAGACCTTATGTCTTACTAGACAGCAACTATGAATTAGAACAAATGATATGCCTCTGTTTCAGACAAAGACCCAGGGGATGTGTGTATGTGATACCAGCACACCCCATATGATCTTTCCTGAGAAGCCACATCCCTGCCTGTAAGTGGGTGTTATGAACCCCTGCCATTCAGCCTAGCTCTGAGCTGACTTTGATTGCCTTGGCCCTTTAGGTAGAATAGGTTATACCTGGTATCACAATGGCTCGACTGTGTTGCCTCCCTGAAGGATAGCTCTGCTCCGTACTCACACATTAAACTAGATACAGTCTGCACCACTTGGGCACTATACAGCACCAAACTACCTGTACATGTGTCGGATCCATCAGAACACGTACTAATTGACAGCATATAGGCAAGCCAGGCAGATCTATAAACACTAAATGGCCTGAAGATCGCTAAATTAAGGAAAGTAGGTATTTAATAGAGCCAGCAGAACCTTCACCAGATTAGTTCATGCCCCCTAGATCCAGACATGACTATTGTTTACAAATGAGTTCATACTCAAATCTAAAATACATGCAACTTGGCTCAACATGTATTCAGTGGCAGTACCCAAAGAGTGAATGAATAACATTTCTCTTTCAGAAAATAGAACCAATGTGATTTCAGCGTTGTGTTAAATTATTGATACTATGATTTTACCAAACATTTCGGCTTGTTGGCTTTAGATGTTTTGTTGGCTTTAAGCTGCTAGGGAAAGCATTCATGGTGTATCCTGTGCATGCATTACATCACTGATGCCCTGCCGTTGGTTTATCTTGCCGGAGATCAAGGTGACTGATGTGTTTCATCCAACCACATTCCTTCCTTGCTCCCACTGTTTAAGCAGCTCTTTAATTGTACTGTTGCACTGGAGATATGCAATGCAACTATTCAATGTATTATCATTTGTGGGAGTGAGATCTATTTATCAATATTCCTTTCTGTGGGCAGTATAGCACTATATATTTGTATGTGTTGTTTTTCTGTGTCAAAGTGTCCACCTTACTATATTGTACATATGCAGATGATATGAACTTTATGTTTTAGGTTTTATTGTTTGTTTTGTACATGATGGCTTATTTGCACACCTACCTCTCCAGCTCCCCTCTCAATCCATATTGTTGTGATTTTATGTTATGACGATGTGGCTATATCAAATGAAGGAACATGTTATCTTAATGCAACAAGGATATCATTTGAACTTAAATGCAGCAGAATGGTGAGGTTTAGTTTTTACTGTATGCAATAACATGGAACCTCTCGGATGGTTGTTTGGTGGTGCCACAGCTCCCAGTAGTTCAGCCTGTGGGACTGACCTGTGGTCCTGTCTCCTCCTGCTTTATCAACTAGGACCAAATGGAGCATAATATAATGATATCATAATGATTATTAGTCTTCAAGTCATCAAGGCAAAGTGAATGATCTCCATTTTACTGATTTTGGAGATGACACAATTTACACCATTGTGTAAATGACAGACGGAAAGTTAACATCAGTGTTTTTGGTGCTTTGGTGCTTTTTTCATGATTTAGCTGCAATATGACAGTGGCAACACTAACGACCAACGCTGTACTGAGTGAATTGCATGCTAGTGAATCTCAGCATTATCAGTGTCTTAACTTGAAGCCATAGGTGTGGTAAATCAGAGCCCAGGAAGGGAGAACAGAAATGCTAGTTATCACCTGGCACCTCCAGCCACGATGACAGCTGAGCCACAGAAAAATGACCTGCCTACTCATGTCATCTCAGCGTTACGAATTACTGTTGGTGTTGTCCTTTTCAATTTAACATACCAATTGCCAGCTCATCTCATAAATGCTATTGTTGTGATCACAATACCTATTTTTATGTTGTTGAAATTGTTCTGATCTTTTGAAATCCCCCTTTTTTTCTGATTTCTTTGTTGTTGTTTTCGGTTCTATCTTGAAAATGTTGTGCAAGTCATTTTGTTTTACTCAGCTGTGAATTTTCCCTGACCTTGTGCATTTGGTTGTGTGTGTGTGTGTGTGTGTGTGTGTGTGTCTGAATGTGTAGTGCTGTAGTTGATATGTAGTTGTTAGTGTGACACTGCGGTATTTTTCCCTTTGTCAGGCCCACTCTCTCTCCACTCCTTCCTTCTATCTGTCACACTCTTCCGCCACCTACTCTCCCAGACACATATAGCTGGGGTGGAGGTTAATACAGAAGAGGTCTTAAACACCAAATATATGACTTAGAGTGTATACAATCAAAGAAAGCACAAGGAATTATTAGGCACAAGAGACAACATAACCCACTTTGATTATACTCACACAAAGTCCTTGGATGTGAATCTTGATATTGAAAAACTATGTGCTGCTTTTGCAGACATGGATTGAATTTAAAACTGACTCGGATATTTCTTTCAATGGAGATCTCTATTGAAATGAACTATTCAGTCATGCACTAATTTTATCTATGTCTGTGAAACTTATTCCATAGGGCTGAGACAACGCTATAAGAGATCTGTTTGATGGTGTCCACTATATTACCTATCTGCAGTTATTCACAACATGTATATCGCCTACATATTCTAAAGAAGTCAGATATAAGAATGTAACTTAGATATTATGAGATATATTATAATTATAGTGAAGAGGAGTTTATTAGATCTTAGTCAAAGATTTGTCTGTAACACAGGAACTTCCACTGGAAAGTTCATGAACCAGCTTACCTATATGCAATAAGTAGAAGCCACCCACAGATAGACACTAGGAAAATAAAAGATCACAACATCACACAATGTATGTGTAATGCAACTCTCTCTGGGGACCTTGGAGGCCTTTGGGGATCGAAGATCTCTGCAGGGCCTCTGTTCTCTTCCTCCAAGAGGAATTGTGCATTATAGCACTTTAAAACTAGGGCCCCCACCCCACTGTCCAACTACAAGGTATCTTTCTGACATAGAGGGTGTTATCAATATGTGTGGTGAATGACACAGTTGTCCTAGTCATTGTTTACAATGCAAGAAAAAAGAAAAAGAAAAACACAAATATAATATTGTGTTCCCTGTCACAGTTTGCTGTTCAATAAAATGACTGTCCTTAACTCCCCGGTGTAGTTTTCTGTACTGTGGTCTATGCTTTTACTCTCTCACTGGATCTGCTTTCAAGGATCAATAGTATCATGAAAAAACCCAAACACTGCTGTATTTATCTCTATAGCAGAAGGGCAATGCTTTGAAGAGTAGGAGGAAGACATTGCGGCTCCTTGGGGCACAAAAACAACTGAGACAGTTGTGGAGTGATTATTTGGTGCCTTCAAGAACCACCAGGTGTCACTGCAGGGTCGCAAGAGCATTGTACCCCTGCTGTTGTGGGAGTGGGAAGAGTCAGTGATGTTATACTACAGGTGTATACTGAGCTTTGGTGGCATGGCAATGAATACGTGCTCACTTTCTGTCTTGCTATCTTATTCTCAGTCATACTCTCCACTATCTCTTGCTGCCGTGATAGAGCTTATATATGGTCCTTGTGGCTTCACTTGATCAATAAGGTATTTGCTATGTTTATAACCTGCACAATAAAAGTACAGAAATGTTTCATACCTTGTGAATTGACAGTAATGTCCGAGGTCAACAAACCATACTGCATTCCTGCATGTGTCAGTAGAACGAATGCAATAACAAGGATATATTCATTATTAATCCCCTGCTGTTTGCTGCAGATTCAGCATTACTTTTTACAGCATTAATTTCGAGGGTGCTAGCTTGGATTCTTAAAAAGAATATTACATCACATCACCCTCATATAACCCTCACACACACAGTACTGTCTTTCTGTTTGTCTGTCTGTGGCTGTAACCAGGTCTTATTTCAGTCAGAGTCAGATTTCATATTGAATTTTCTGCCTCTTTGAGGGACCCCTTTCATCAGACTATCTACTCCACTGTTTATACACAATGGAGATGAGCTACAGGCTCAGTTTACCACAAAGACAAGGCTTTGAAATATAGAAATGAGCACCAGCCAGTGTTCTTATGCTCAATCAAATCCTTTTCATGTGTCATGTCTTAAGTTTCCACCCTGAACTATTATTAGCCTTTCATGCTTTCTGGTGAGAGAAGGAGAGAGGGTGGAGGTAGTCTGACTAAGTGGAGCTGAAGGAGAGAAAATGATGGGAGGAATGGGAATCAAGAGGTGGAGACAGAAAGGGACCATCGATAGAAGGAGCAGAGAGACAGAGGAAGGGAAGGGAGGGTGGTGATGTGTATATAGGTCACTAAATCAATGGGAATCAGGTTTTTGAAGGGGAGAGAAGGGGGTATTTATAGATACCAGTGGAGACAGATGCATCTGTGACAGGCACAAAGATGCAGGGAGTACAGGAGGAAAAATCTGGGAATAGACTGTGGCCAAATTAGTCTGCAGAGAATTCTGATAATGAATGGCAAAGGATTCACAAAGATGAACAAAGCATGAAGCGCAGTACAAAACAAAATATAATCAAATGGAAATCACTGCAGGATGCTTTGAGCAAATGACCTTCTCAGCTATACTGACAAAATGCAGGCAAACTGCTATTTTGACCATGATATTGCAAATGCTCACAGCATTTGCATCTACAGTACAGCTCTACTCATATCTTATTGAATTGTAATCTGTGATATCAGAGAAGCAAATGTTGAATTAAATATTAGCCCTCTATTTTGCAGGCTTGTAGGGAGAGCTTGCGTGCTTATTACTCAGGCACACTGGGAACCACTGCAAGGCTGTAAAGTAGAAGAAACCTGATAGACTGCATGGATATGTGGTACAGATCTCAGGTCAGAGGTTATTAGTCGGTGAGCATGCCCCATAGTGATTTCTATGTGAATGTCAGAGATTACATTACACCTCCTATTTCAACCATTTCTACCAAATGGCAATGTAGTAAGATTGACTTTGTTCTTTGGTTTTAAGAATTATCATAGAGCCCTTCATCCATTCCACTCATTCTATAATGTTCCACGCCTCCATCTATAAGCTTCATGTAACAGGAACTTCAAGCAGAAATTAGGGATTTGCACTAGAGAGGAAGAAGAGGGAAAATAATTGCAAAAATGGTTTTAAATTGGCTTCTGACTGCCTTTTTCTAGGACTAAGTCAAGGTCACAGGCAAATGGTTCCGTCTCCACCTTTAAGACTGCCTATGTTTCAAGTAAGACTGAATACATATCTCATTTCTGCATACAATTTTGGAGTATTTGCATGATGGTCACATCATCTTGCATCAAAAATTGGTAGAGGAAGCATCCAATTACACCCATACTTCTATATGTAGGCTTATGGACCACACTATTAGGCACAGGCTAGAGATTAAGAGCTTTCGGTATCTTGAATACATAGCCATCTAACCATCATTTGAAAGAAAGCAAGTAGCCACTCCACTGACATTGAAACAGTATCGTCATAATCCTGTGATTTTACAAATTGATCCATGTTGGTCATTCAGACCAACATTGTGTCTCAGCTTTGACCACTAGAGTGGCCTAGCGGTTAAAGAAACTGTCCTTCAACCGGACGACCCGAGTCCAAGCTACATGTCAGCAAACACCAAGGGTCCTTAAACAAAACACTGGATTACTGCTCCAGTTGGACTGTTCTGTAGCTGGCCCTGCGCTCTCCTCCAGCGGAATGGGGGGAGAACAATTCAACAGGAATCAATTAAGCATTATCATTAGACTGAGCAGCATATTGTACCTGGTCGGTTGATCAATTAATACACTGGTTGAATCAATAATCGCACGTGCCAAAGGAGCGAACAGGCGGTCAAGACTTGTCAACACTGCTCTAAAAATCACTCTTCCCCATTACAGCGTTTTCTCCTCTGAGCATCACTGTGTGAACGCCTGGTTATTGGAGAGAGGGTGGGGGAGAGAGAGTGAGAGTGAGAGAGAGAGTCTCAAACTGGTTAGCCAACCTATCCGCTAGGAGGAGAGGAGAGGCTGCTGAAGAGCAACAAGACAATAAACAGCTACTACTACAAATCAAATCAGCGGAGTTCACGACACGCAAGAGGAGTAACAACAAATAATTGAGACAACGCCATCACATTGCCTCGGAGTAAAGTAACAGCCATGTATCTGAATAGGGAAGAGGACAATAGCAAAGGTAAGATCCTGTCAAGAACTGTGCACTCTTTGCAAAGAGCACCCTGACAGTTTCGAGGTGTTGTTTCTGTTTCAGGTTATTGGCAAATATTTCTGCGGGTCATTTGTTGTCATATATTCCCGGTTAACGCATTTTAGTAGCCTAATCTCCGACACGGACCAATGCTGCTGATCAAAGTGTGGGTTGTCATTATGTAATATCAGTGCAATTAACTACCTCCTAGGATGTTTATCATTAGCCTAATTCTGCATTTCTTTTAACGCCCCGTGAACGCTGATTTATGATTTATCGGGCCACTTTTTGATATTGGCTAGTGTGCATTGGTTTGTGGTGTAGGGTGTTTTGACATTTAATATATCCACTTAAGGGCAACATAACACAAGGTCAAAGCCTCCACAATGATATCCAAGTGTGTAGGCTATGTATGTAGCTCCCCAGCTACCGAGATTAACCACAATATTTTGGGGTAGGTAGTTCCTCAATGTGGGGAGATAACCGGCTACACGCAGAGGCACGCCACGGTGAGAGGGGTAAGAGGGGACGAAGGAGGCATATTTGAGTAATCTCTCCCACGTGTTTTTGAGGCGTGATTTTTGGTGCCCGGGAACATATCCGACCAGAGCCGCCCCCCAGTGCTGTTGCAATATAGCTTGGCTTCACTCTGGGGCCAAGAGGTAATTGTAATTACCAAATAAATCTTCAGGTTAGACGCGAATAACACCTGCTGCTACCGAGGATGGAAAAAAAGAGCAAAAGGCAGAGTGGGAGGAGCCTTTTTTTGTTCATTTCCCTCTGATGTGAGATAATGTGATCTCACACACCGACAACATGATACTGTAGTAAGATGTGTGCAAGCAAACGTGGACTGGTATGACAAAGGTGAAGGAGCGGTTGCCTGCCAAAATGCATGTCTGCGGATGACATTAGGGCCATTGGGAATAAGAAAATCTATTGCCCTGTCATATATTTTGAAGGATACTATATAAATATCTAGCAAAACTATAAGTCCTTATAGGGATAATACAGGAGATGAAAAAAACATCAAGTAGGATAAGGTCACTGTAAACTCTGCTGAGTACCAGAGTCCCTATAATAATATTCTAAGGATGTTCTAGTTTTCCGTCCGGGAGGCTACGCTTAAAAAATCCTGCCACCTGAAACACATTCAAGCTTTACTAGTTTTGTTGTATGCGGCAAATATAGTTTTCACCATGTGGCTGTATTGTGTGGTTGACGTGAACGTGTCTCTTGTAGTGCTGTAGCAATGAGAACATAGTCATCAAAATAATAATAAGACGTTGCTTTTGTTACCACACCCTTTAAATATCAGACAGAACTTGATCGAATCACCCGGTTAGTTTCCCACGTAATCGTCGTCGTTTTCTCAGTTGTATCTAGCTCAGATGAGAAATGGCAGAGCATTTTACTTTTTCTCAGTGGAAGTATTCACATTACTTAGATTTTTACCAAGCAAAAGGGCGACAAGAACTTCGGACATCGACGCTGTTTTGCTGCCCTGCTCATTCACAGGCAGCTGGGTTAGTTACTAGTTACCACTGAATGATCCCGATTTGTGAAGGTGACAGAGGATGCAACTTTGGGGGTGTACCGGAAAAGTAATCTAAATTGGCACTGCTAATAATAAGTAAAGTAGTAATTACATTACTTTTGAAATGAGTAACGAGGAATGAGTAATGTGTTACCTTTTCAGGAATGAGCCCAAGACTTGACTGGCACCCGTTTAATTGATTTGGGTGAGTGGGTGATCCTTTCCAGCGGGTGTTTCCCTCGCCACACCGCTCCGGTCTTTACATTCACGTCGCGTCTCAAGGTGGAGGTGGAGAGAGAGAGAGGGAGAGAGAGGTGTGCCAGGGGCATATCGATTATGAACCCATAGGATTAAAGGGGGATGAGGACAAACAGGTTGATCTTGTGTTAGCCCGACAATCTTCCCTCAGCGAATCACGGAAACATCTGAAATAAGATTGGATGTGGGTTTCCAGTCAATACTGAACTTAAGCAAGAATGAATTGTAAGAAGGGTTGATTGCTTAGGACAATGTTGCAGCCCACGATTTGTTTCTGATATCAGAACGGTTCTTTTTCTGTATTTGTACCCACTGGAAAACATTCAACGACTATTTAGACGACTTTCTGACAGTCAAAATGCACCAGTGTTCCAGCAGGGTTTGATTGTAGGTCATCACCAGACAGCCTGGTCACATCAGACCATCTATACAACATGCCTTGCAACTTCTTTTGATCTGTTGGAATTAATAGGAATGCCACTCAATTTAAGAATACAGTCGGATTTGTGTTGTGAATGCAAGTAACTCTCTTACAAAGCTAGAAATGAAAGAAACCAGATTCTTGTCTGTGATGGGTGTGGCAAACACTTTACTGTAGCTTCTGGCTACAGGCCTAATGATTGTTTACAGTTAGAGAATGAACTCTCCTAGGACATTCAAATAGGAATACAATATTTCAAAGCTGAAAGCGCCTATTATCCTTAAAGGGAAAATCCACCCCATAACACTTGAACTCTGTTAAAAAAAAGCGGTTAATGGAAATGTATCGTGCATTTATGGGTCCATTTTGTTGTTTGGTGGTGCACTTTTATTATTCCCCTGGATAATTGGCCAAATGTAGACAACATGATGTCATGTCGAGATATTTCCAGTGCAGCAACAATGGAGTTTAGTAGCAGAAAAATATTCAAACATCAACAGTAAACATCAGGTTTTAGTGTCAGTCTCTCTGAAAGAGCAAGGGCTTCTTAGACACATTTTCACATCAATGATCAACAATCATAAAGGGAAAAACACATCGCAGAAGAGGAAGAGATACCAATTTCTCCACCGACAGTAGCCTCAATAAACCATAATGCAATGCAGATAACAAAGAAACAATCATTAATGGTTTACTGTTGGGCTGTTTGTGATTCTAATACAAGAACTATGTGAAGCACAGAACCACTGAGGTACCACTAGGTGCTACATGGAGCCCTTAATGGTTCTTCAAACAGCAGTAAAGAACCATTTATGGTTTAAAGGGTTGGATGTTATAGAGTGTATTAGATCTAAAATCAAATACCGATCTCGAGTAATCATAATCATTATGCTAACTGTGTCTAAATTCTTGCTCTTTTTCAATGAATTAGTAGAATCCAAAAATCACATTCCACTTTAGTGTCAGTGGACTCAGTTTGGATGTGTGTTGTATGTGATGGCATGTGTGTTTTCCAAAGCTTCCACCTTTTAAACAATTGTGAAAATCTGTCAGGCAGGCAGAAGACTGTCCCCACTGGTGAAATGTCTGTGGGGTGCCGAGTAGCAAGGAGTGCCAGTACTCCCAGTAAGATCACTTCAGAAGGCATTTTGGTTTACGCTATCATGCTCAGCCAGACATTTAAGGATTTCTTTTCACTGAAAAGCAATGCAGTTTTCATCTTGTCAAACAGCAGGGGACCAGTAAATGAAGAGCTTTCCAGCTTCATCTATTGATGGCTGTTTTGATGAACTGACTGTAATAGATTTTTTGGACGGGAGTTGATGCCTTTATTGATTGATTCCAGTGAGGTAGAATAGGACAGGTGGAGGATAGAAGTTGAGGACCGTTGGTTGACCTCATGCATTATGATAAGTGACAAGGCTTTGCTGTGGTGTCATCAAGAGGACGGTCAGTAACATAGTTTTATGGCCCCTGTAGGTGGAGCAATATCAGCTGAGGACATATTCCTTTCTCTTGTCTCATAATGTACATTCCAGTTCAGTCAAGTTCTCTCCAGTGCAATTCATAACATTGTGTCTTAACGTAATGAAGAAATCACCGAAGAGCTTCATTTGTGGGCTTGGCAGCATAAAGCCTACATCATCACTTCTTTATCTCTTTATTACCTTTCTTGGTACTAACTCTGGAGACAGAGTTTGTGTATCACAGATAAATTGCCCTGAATTCATTTGATGTGTGGTCCCGTACTCAGTTTGGCACCCAACACCACCTACCACTTGAGTATGATATGTGATAAGAAGGTCAGGTTCAGTACTGATTTAGGTTGTTGCTAGCCTTGGATTTGGGCTTGAATCCAAGCCTCTGGCCCAAGCCACCAGTCTAAATGACCGAAAGAGGGAGCTCCTCAGGTAGGGTCTTTCTTTTGGCCTGCAGATAGATTTACAACTAAAAGGGTTACGCAACGAGCCGATGGATTCAAGTTTTTAAGAGAGCAGGAGCAGTGTGAGAGTAAAAAGAACATAAAGTTTAACATATTTTTCAATCATTTATGGACATTTTCTCCTGCTGTCTGTCCGGAGAAATACACATATACCCCTACACCTATGTATTTCCAAAGTGAGGTCAGAGCGTTGGGTCATCTCCAGAACAGCCCCTGCCTCTGAGGAATCTCTATGGATGGAGGAATATCTCTTGTGGATTTAAAGGAGTGCTTTACTCACTAAACTGATTGAAAAGGCCTGCCTGTCACCGTAGGGTCACAGTGATTCTTGGTATACCAATGCAGCAAAGGCCTTTTCCTGCTAAAGAAACGGAAAAACCGATAGAATTGGTGGGGAAGCCTTAACATGGTGTGAAGTGTAGTGTAGGCAGAAGACAGTGAGTTCTTAACCTCTTTGTTATTATTGCCCTGTAGAAATTGATGATGTCCCTCTACTTCATGGCTGTTTTACTAATGTGGGATGGGAAATTATTTGGGAGGATTGCTGTAGCAATATTCTAATGTCCATGTCTCTTAGAGCAAGATGAATTGAAAAGGGTTGCGGCTAGAGGTGGTAATGCTATTACTATGGTCTTAGCAGTTCTATTCCACAAGTCTATATTTCTGCGTTCAAACTTAGAAGAAATATTCAAAGATAAAGATACCCATTTATGATGTGCTTTATTTTATGTCCTAATATTGTTTGCAGCATAACGCCCCCTCTTGCTATTCTGTCGTCCTGTTTGCTACATTGGTATCAGATCTAGATGAAAAACATCATATTTTACAGCAAGGCTTGAATGAAACACTAAAATGCATTTCAGTTTCTGAGCATCACATTTGCAATCCACAATCACAGCCGAGGCCTTCAGACGTTGGTACGTAAATTAGGCACAGGCCTAATTGTAGAGTGTGCTTGATCAGCCTGCATTTGACATTTACTAGATCACTCCATCACTTGAGCTTAAGCTTATTTAGCTTTCAATGGATAATCAAATGTCTAATTGTTCCAATTTATTATACAGATTGATGTTGTAAGCTAAGCCATGGGGAAAATCTGGAGGATCACTGCAGTTAGAGGATCAGGCTACAATGCTGCAATTGAGGCAATTAGATGCTTTTGTAGGAGCACCTGCAATCATACAAGAATTTGGACCTGCAGTTTCGCTGTTCCACTGAGAGACCTAGTCGTAGTCCCTGGTGAAACAGGAAGCCATATCTGTGGAAATCAGGAAAGCCTAATCACACACTGAATCATCATGTAATTGAGAAGAAGTCTCACAAAATCTAATTTATAAAGAAAGTTATTTTTCATTGATCAACCTGTACCCTATGTGTGTTAAGGCTAACATAAGGCACAAGGCACACAAGGCTTAGTTTAGCTAATGTCTAATGTATAGTCCTGTTTATTGTATCTAAATCTTGTTTTCCCTTTACTGTAAAAGATAGGATCCCTAGCAAGACTTGTTGATACAATGCCACAGTGCCAGAGTTATTTTTATGGTGGACTCCCTCTCTGCTGAGTGGCTTGCGGAGGAGGGGAAGGTCTTTCACTTCTCCTTTCTCTGCCATCCTCTGTCCTTTTCTCCTCTGTGTCTTCTGGGGAAGAGGAAAGGACTGCACTGGTTAAACAGCAGGGGAGGGAAGAGTGATAGAAAGCAAGAGGTATGGATGCAGACGACAGAGTGGAGGGGAGTATGAAAAGATGGAGAGAGCAAGAGAGCTGGAGTGAGAGGGAGAAGCAAAGAACGAGCCCTGGAGTGCTAGCCTGTCAAGGTCACACAGAGGAGAGGTGGCCCTGTGTGTGTGTGTGTGTGTGTGTGTGTGTGTAAAGGAGAAAAGGGGAAACAGTGGGAAAGGGAGGCCTACATAGTAAAGAATGAAGGGTGGGTGACAGGTGATTGGTTGCAGTGTGAGACAGAGGGTTTTATGGTGGAGGAACGAGGGAAGAGAGGAGAGGAAGGAGAGAAAGCGAGACGAAAGGGAGCTTGTAATATGCTTCACAACAGTGTCATAATACTTGATATTCTCATCAATCCTGCATTTATGACAGCAGTGGCTTAATATATTGGTCATTTGGAACATGTTTGACTTTGATTGGATTAGGGGTCAGAGGCATTTTTTTATGTTCATGGTCACATCATGGTCTGCGTATGTGTGTGTGTGTGTTGCGCAACCATGCAGTTCTGTTGTGTTGAACCATGTTCTCTTTTCAGTCTCTTTCTCTTATTCTCTCTGTTGTTTTTTTTTTCTTCACAACTCAATGACCTCTGCTGTCTTGTTGCAACTCCCACTGCCAGTAGGTGCCATAATACATTCTGTTTGGAGCATGTGTTTTGAAAATTAAATGCAGTGGCTAAGCATGTATTGCCTACCAATCCTATCACTTGTTCTAAAAACAATGAGACACAAGTTAGAATAAGGAACCTCCTCCTCCTCCTCTCCCATCCAACTAAATCACCCTGCTTTTTGAGAGAGAGAGAGAGAGAGAGAGAGAGACTATTGCATATTGGATAGCACTATGTTTGTCATCTTAGCATCAAGTGCTTTGAAAGTGGAATTGTGGTCTGCAGAAAACATCATTTATTCAATTAGCCTAGCAAGATGCAAAGAGTCACTTGGAAATGTGATCACTGCTATCTCTTTGAATGTATTGGCCCTGTTTGTGTCTCACACACTCTAACAGGAAATGTTATGTGTGCGAATAGTTAACCATAGTGTTTGTATGTGGAGCGCCGGGGTGCTGATGTTAAAGATTCAGAGTGGCTCCGGCAGTGGGCGACGTTATCTCTCCAGAGCAGTGGTGTGTGGAGTAGTGATAATATATGATGACTTTATGAGCAGGGGGTCAAGAGGGGGTCAAGAGTTCACCAAGTGGGTGGTCATCTGAAGTCACTCCCAGTTCCGCTTTAGATTCTAGGCACAGTCTTCATGTATTCATGGTCTATCTCCAGTCTGTCTGTCTCTTCTTAAAACTCACCCACTACCAGACCATTGTTCAATGAATATATTGTGTTGTAAGATTTCAAATTTAAAGTCACATTAATCCTCCACTGGTCATAGAATTGTATTCAGTTTAAGACTCCTAACAAAACCTCAGCAAATATCCTCTTGACAGATATCATTACCAATCCAAAGCCACAATTAATCATTCCACACAATGGTGTTGCTTAGATCTAGAGAAATATCTATTTTTTTCAGACAAAAAATGTAAACTGTAAACTGTAATTTCACACATCTCAAAGAGGCTGCATAATTGACCTTTGACATCAGCTACAAATGACCTTTGAATGGAGACTGCCCAGAAGTCATTACAAGAAAGCCATGCAATTGGAAATTACCAGTGAAAATTGTAAGATGGTAGTGCAGGAAGAAATAAGCCAAAAAGTGAAAAATGCAGCCATTTTCCTTAAAATGTGAATGTTTAGACAGATGATGCATCACACTGCTTGCTTCAGTACAGCATGTTCCAGGACTTGGAGTATGTGTGTGCTTGAGCATTTGTGCGTGAGTGTGTGTTTGTGCATGCATGAGTGTATGTGTGTGTGGCCACACTGTCTCTTGGTATTTAGCAAAAAGTGTGTGATTTTCTGTGAGCCACCCTGTATCTGGCAAGGTAGTGAGACTGACAGATTGTGCTGTATGAATGCCATCGCCTCAGCTTGGCTGCCTGTGCATTTTTCTCTCGTACCTCTTTCCTCTCTCCTTCCTCCCTCTGTCTCATCTCCCTATTACCCTGCTTCAGTGGTGACCAGCACGGCAGGGGACATTTTCCTTTGTTATCTAGCTAGCAGTATAGGTAGGCCGTCTCCCTGGATTAAGTCCACTCACTGTTCCGTAACTGTAGCGACATTACCTGATGGATCAACTGTCCAGGCCTGTCTCCTCTGTGCTTCACTGGGACTCCTGAGCCAGGAAGGGAGCTCCTGACAATATGAGGTTAAAAGAACCAGAGATGGAAGCTCAGTGCTCTGTGTGTCCATGCATTACTTTCTTCTATTAGAGAAGTTCTTGCTTTGTGCCATCACGTCTGGTTAGAAAAAGGGGGAGGATTGTTGAAGAAAAAGGGAGACCGAGGGTAAAGGGTTCAGATCTGTTTTCACCGTCTAGCTTTGACTACAACCAAGGTAACAGTGATGGAAGGACAGAGATATTAGTATGTCCTCATTTTGCCTTACTCACAATTTCAATTCAGCTTTTTATTTTGGTAAACTGAAAAAGTCACATTTCTCACTAAACGTTTATCACATCTGCATTAGGTGTATCCATTCATTTGGACAAATAAAGAGTTTTAGCATTTGCCTGCTGGCAATCTTTCATGCTTGCAGGACACCGCTGGAGTTCCATGTGGAGATGTGGACGAAGGGAGCAAGAGGGGAGAAAGGGAGGAGCAGGAGGAGGAGCAGGTGGAACAGGGAGTAATGAGCCTAGGCAGGAGGCACAGATGATGCGGGAAAATCTGACACAGACAAAAGAAATGCACAGTCACACATCTTCAAACCCAGACATGGACCACATGACTGATTAGGTATAAGATTTAGAAAAAAATGGGTGGAAATGGGTGGGATTCATTTACTGACTCAGGAAAAGCAATCCTGACCACATTCAGTATGGTCAGTGAGCTTGTTCAGCTAGATGTTTGCTCAGAGATTTCATATAGGCACAGTAACATTGTTTGAAACTGGTGTGGCAGGATGTTGTCAGATTTCAATATTTGATATTTTTGTTTGCTATTAAAGATATCAACTTTTTTTCCACAAAATATCACACATGATCACCTTATTTCATACCAATAGAAACACCCATTGAACCAGCCAGTTATATAATCTAATATAAACAATGAAAAGAATCAGTGAGGAGTAAGACAGTCATACTGATAACATACAGTACAACAGAGTACCTCTGAACACGTGAAACCTCATTCTAAAATGGACAGAAATCAGACAACATGTACCAAGAGCTCAGAGACACTCATTCTTGTTGTATCTCCATGCCTCTCCACCTCGGACAATGATCTGGATTACTATTTTTGTCGCTCCTTTTGATTCCCCACTAGTCGCCTCACTTTTGCGGTTGCGAGCTTATCATCTGACGTTTGCCTTGGCAGCAGTGTGACTTGGTACAGCTGGAAGAGCACAATGAATTGTATGCAAGCTATTGTGCACGCATGGGAGTGAACTGAGAGAGCTCAGCCCTGGACTCAGTAGAGCTGAGACATACCAGATTGGGCTGGCTCATCCAAGCAGTACATTTCTGATTGGTCTGGGCCTCAAAGCTGAAACGTGCCTTTTGTGCCACTGGTCCACACATCTCACATGCTGTCTCTCTCTCTCTCTCTCTCTCTCTCTCAAGCCTAATGTACAGCGGTGTTTGAAAGGGTTCTCCATTCCACAGATCAGATTTCATGTAAGCTGCATTTATTGATGAATGCCAACCTTCTTAGTGATTATGGCTGTTAGCCTTGGGAGCGGCCATTGATACCCTTAATGAGTCATCAAAGGCGAAGAATTATACACTCCGGCAGTTGTGACATTGGGTGATATTTCAATATTTGGTCATTCACTCTTGGAGTCTATTTGCCCAGAGACTTGGCACCCACTCAAATACCCCTGAACATACATTTGCACAAGTAAACAGAGAAATCTTGACTTTCCAGTCCCATGGTGTGTTCCATGGGCTCAGGATATTTGGGTATGGGCAGGATCCTGCTGCACAGCCTGGAAAGACAAACACACACGTCAAACATAGAGCTCCCAGAATGCACTGTGATTCAGCTCGGCTCATCCACAACCAAAATAAGCGCGCAGATTGCATAATCAGAACGAGAGAAGCCTGAATGCCAAAAACCACTATATGATAATTGTCGCGTTATCATCCAAGGCACTGACTCTACAGTGCACCCCGTCTGTGGTGCTATTCCTTCGTGGGTGTTAATGCATGTGCACTGCTGTATTAGAATCACTGGTTTAATGTCTTTTTGCTGAATGATGTCTTATGATTATCCCCTGGAAAAGGACAACTTATTGTTTGCCCAGAAGCGTCACAGCTAGCACACCCTTAATGACATGGAGGAGGACTTCAGTTGTTAATTGAGCTATCATAGCACTATAATCCATGCAAGGGAGGTTAGAGGTCATAGTATCTGGTCATGGTCTCTCTCACCATCTTTCCCTGTGGTGTATCTGTTCCTCCTTTGTCTCTGAGTCCATTGCCCTCTCAAATACTCTGCTTAATTACAGAGCAACAGAGGGAGGAAGCGAGGACAAAGTGGAAGAAATGAGCAGAAGCCACAGAAAGAGAGAAGAGCCTTCAAGCATATAGTGGCTTAGCTAGAGGAGGTAAAACGGCCTATAAGAACAACTGTGAGAAAGTAACGTTGGATAGTGAGAATGTTAATAATTAGAATTGTCTTAAAATGACAGTTAATATTTTTATCACGCTCTGCACTTCAAGAGCCCCCACAGAATGGGTTATGACTCTGGGGCAGACACACAGTGGCTGCACATCAGACATGGCTGAGGATTGACAGGCTTGTGGCTCCCAGCTTCTTCAGACAACCTTACTCCTTCTTAAAGTGCCTGACAAACCTCATTATAGACAACCTCCACTTAGGCTCTATTGACATGAGACATGCTAGGAATGGGTCATGTATAAAACATGAATCTCCCAAGGTTCTATAGCACAGTAGTGTATGGAGCTATATATAATACTTTGCTTTAAGCTTTTATGTACACATTCGGCTAGATGATGTATGCTTTTCATGCATTCAGCCATTCCCATGTGTTGAATTAGATGTCGGTGTATGAGGTGAGAAAAAAAGTGAGCGTCCTTCCTTAATGAGAGTGGGGAGATTATCATTCTCTGCAGACAGATTTGATTTTGCACACACCTCTGTTTCAGTCCAAATCCCAGAGACACATTCTTCCCCTCTCTTTTACTGCTCTGAAATATTAATATAATGTAATAGGCAATTTATATTAAATATTTAATTCTGTGTCATATTTGCATATCATGGACCCTTGGTTGGTATTACTCTCTATTACCTTTTGATATTTTAAAACTTGTAGTGCTGGGGTAGAGGTAGAAGGGCAGAGGAGAGAAAAAGGACGAGGGGATGGTTGGGAGAGGAGGGGTGTGTGGTGTGGACGGGTGGGGGTTGGCTGACACCACATTGGCTGTCCCACTTTCCTCTTTAAAGAAAAACTCCACAACACAGCCCAATCCCTCTAACTCTCTCGGTCGATTACCCACAGTTTTGCAGCAGCACCTAGTCTAATGCGCTCCAGCCTGAACTTGGACCATAAAATATCCCTTGTTAGTGAACTCTCCACCAAGAGATCATGAGTCCAGGTACTTGAAAGCTGGGAGGTTAAAAAGAGGCAATGCAATAGACCAGAGAGGAAACCAGAGAGGAAACCAGAGAGACGATGAAAACTAGGAAATGAAAGGAGAGAAGATTGGCTGGTGTGAATGAGAGGCAGGTGAAGCCACAGAGAGATGGGAATGTGCCCAGAGTAGGGCCACAGTGTCTGGCTGTCCTATTGCGACTGACACCCCATGGAGGGGCTTTTCTCAGGCAGGATTATGGGTCACCAGACACTTTTCTACAGCAAGGCCAAGTAGGATTTGTCAGAGCCAGGGTCAGCTTAAAATGTTAATAACACAGGATGTAAAGCACCATTTGTTTATATGAAACTATAACCCTTGGCAATCATCTCTGTCAGCAACAAAGTGCAAAAAGAGTCACAGTTGTTTTAGGGGGAATATTAGTGATATGACTGATGAGTAAGCCCTGGTTAGGGCTCCAGCCATGCACGTGGTCTCCCTCTCCCCCAGCCTGCCAGCCCCCAACTAGCACAGCCTGGAGGTAGGGCATACTGGCAGTCCTCTGCATTTGATTTTTTACTGCTCCAGACTAATCCTATTTTGGGTGCTGCTTTTTGAGCTAAGGTTTGCACAATCACTCCAGCCCAGATAGGAATAGGAGACACTTTATTCTCTTGCTGAGCGGCCCTTCCCCCCACATGTTATTACATCATCTGTGTACTACCACTCAACTATTCGACCATACAACATCCAGGAACATTGTGGAAGGGGCATTTGTCATTTCACCAGCCGTTGGAGACAAAGGGTTACAAGGGTGCAAAAGGAGCTTGGTATACCATGTACTGGTCTCTCCCATCCTCTCTCTTCTCATGGCCCATTCTCCACTACTCTCAGCCCACACAGGAACCCTCCAGAACAGCCTGGTGAATCACCCTGCATCTACTGGCTAAGCATAGCATGCATGCTAACAATTAAACAGATAGGC
>OOFE01027532.1:0-23922 GCA_900323365.1 Monocentris japonica | reverse complement strand
TAGGCATGGACACACACCCACACACATACTCCTCTCTCTCTCTCTCTCTCTCTCTCTCTCACTTGCATGCACCTTCCATTTTCCCTGTATATCAATTAGTGTTATGAAAAAATAATAGTGTAATCCACTTTACACATTTCTCTTAGCTACCAGTCAGGGATTTGGCCAAAATCATTCCATTAGCATGTGAATTGCTGCTGATTTTCTAATAGAAGTTGTTTGTTTAGTCACAACATTTCCATGAAGCACTGATGTGTTTGACCTAAATATTTACTCCTCTGACTTTGCACAATGTGAGCTTCATCACAGTTGTTTAGCTAACAGCACCAGTGTTAACGATACTTAGTCATCCATACATAGAACATACTTAAACTAAACTGAACCACTTCAGACAATTGTAATAGAATCGAGCAGGATTGAAGTGAATGGCTGTCAGAGAGAACTAGGAAAGAATACGTAGAATAGACACCTTTGAATACTTGAATACAGTTGAATCATGATTGATGCCCATCTAACAGGAGAGTTCCCAGATAGCTTCATGTAAAAGAGCCCTTCAGTAGGCTTAAAGGTCAGGTTGCATACAAATCAGTAGTAATTTAACAGACCATATATGGCCACAGGGCTGACAGACTTCCTCACTTATTCTTTGCCTATTCCATTTGGCCCATTACTCAGCGTTGCAGCTCTCTTGGAGAGAGTTAATTCATCAAACATGCATCAGGTTAGCTCCACCTCTTTGTTTTCCATTCCAATCACTATAAATAATGCTCGTAATGTCAGCGAGCTTGTGACAAGTTAGTTTGCATGTGCATAGGACAGATGGTGCCCAGTGTAAACAGTGCTGTAATCTGTGCATCAAGAGGGCATAAGAAAATGAGAAAGTAATGGAAAATAACAAAAACACACCACTGACGTCTTAGGTGATTATGGATAATACTTCAATCCTCTTTCTCACTCTTAGTTCCTCTCCAGTTTGAACCCTAACCTCCTCCCTTATTTTTCCCCTCAGCTATCCCCTCTGTAGTTAGCCAAATGACATCCTTGTCAAGATCTTGGGGTGAGAATGTCAAGTAGGTGTATGTGTGTCACTCAGCTTAATGGCAGTTTAGTGGCCAAGCCTGCCACTTATTCTCTGCTGCCCTGCCAGCCAGATGGAAAACTTCACTGTATTGGTTGATGTGACAAACATTGACATCCTGCATGATACTGTAGGTGTATCACTCCCATACCCAGAGATGATGTTAACTGCAGCAACAGCTCCTTAGTGCGTGAGTGTCAAGCTTGTATCTCCGCAACAGTCTCTATTAATATGCTTCTGAGTAGGAATTAAGACAAGCTTTTACAATATGGAGCCAGGCTAAAATGTCCTCAGGTGCTGTGTAATTGAGTTAATGTGGAAGGAAAATCACACGCTGCTCCCTGCAGAAGTGTGGGCCATGGGAACCGGTAGTTGTGGAAAACTATATTTCCCATGAGTCCTTGACTGTATTCTGCTGTGAGTGAGCAGCTGCAGGGCACCGTCAATAAGTCTCAGTCTGCTGGGTACTACCCAGCTGTAAATTGTTGACAGTTATACAAGCAAACACATCAATGGGCAGTCAAGCAATAGACAGCAGTGCTGAAGGCCTCATCCAAGATGACCCTATGCTGGTGAAGAACAAACTATGTTTAGATACAGCTGATTGTCTACAAAAAGAAAAACTTCATTCTGGGGAAAATCCTGCATTTTAAATTCACCATCAATTAAATTTATTTTTAAACAAAAATGTTTCAGAGGTCAGAGAGTCAGAGGAAGGGGGTATATTTAAACAAATACGGTACTACATATATTTCACGACCTTCATTTGTCCTTCTAGTGACACTGGCTGATTCAAATGAGGGGTATTTTTTGTGGCATCTGTCCTGCTGGAGCCTGAAAGGAAAGGGGCATTTAAAATCTCCCCCTGACATGGAGCCTGTGTAGTGTTGTCCCTGGGGCCTCCACTCTGTACACAGCACTGAAGAGAGGATCAGTTTGACCATAACGGAGCTTTGCTGTTAATGCACATCCACTGACTAGAAAGGTCACCTGGGGAGAGAGGTGGTCAGTGGAGCTACTCTCTTCCATCTGATGAAAGTGCCAGCCAGTGAACAAATGTAATGCACCCCTTAGCAGAGTTCCTCTGTTCTCTCGCTACACCCCTATGCCAGAGTAAATTACAGTTTGGCTGCCTTTTGCTCATACAAAGACACCAACAGCAGACCTATCATTTCTGCCAAAAAAACCTTTCTCTATCCCTCACATAGCTGTCACACATGCAGACTTGCGCATCCTCCCCTCATCATCACTCCTGACACCAGAGTTGTGAGAAGGTTGTGATTACAGTCAAGGCAGAGTGATCAGTCACCACTCCAGTGAAAGTGGAAGGGTACAAGTTAGTCAGTCTGAGGATTTGGCTCCGGGGATGGTGGAGTGCCACTTGGAGACAGACAGACAAAGATGGACATAGTTAGGCACACACACACACACACACACACACACACATACACATGGATGACACCAGATAGGAGGTCTGTCTTTTACTGGCTCTTTTATGGAGTCTAGGCAGACGAGTTTAGCTGGGTTGTGGCCCAGTCGCTACTCTTACCCCGAGCAAGAGGCCAGGGTTAACGGCATCCTGGGGCTTTACTGCCCGGCCTGTCCAGACAGGTAATAAAGTTCATATTTACAAGGAGTCTTTAATTGAATGAAGAGGGCAGAGGTAGAGGCCTCCAGGTAGTCATGAATCTAAATGAATTCATCTATGACAAGTGGAGTCTGTCTGTCTGTCACGTGAACTCTGCTCTATAGTACATGTGTGCATGTTTTGGCAATTAGTTTTGAATAACTGTGTAAACATCTTAAGCTAAGCCCAATGCGTAGCAGTGTGATGCCATAACAGAGAGACTGGTAGTTGGCTATTCTACTATTTATCACTGCCATTTAAGTGTCATTTAATTAAACTTGCACTTGTCCTGCCAATACTTTAATTACATCCTCAATAATTGTTTTCCCATTTTTGAGGGAGGGAGAATATTTAGGCTAATACTCCTGAATGCCTTTTATATGTGAAGAGTGGCACTGGAGATTGGACACAGATAAAGGCAAAGACAGAAGCATGAGCACACACATACACACACACACACACACAAACACCCATGCATGCACACAACGCTGCCCTGTATCCTTAGGCAACTCCAATTGATTTTGACTTGGATTAGATTTTATAATGCCACCCACATAATACATCTGGAGCATCCGAGACATCTTTGTCTTTGTTGATGTCACCAGCACTGAGCTGATGATGTGGGCAGATGGGGACTGTAGGCCTGTATGCATATGCACAAGCTTCACAAATTGCTCCTCAATAGCATTATAGTTGAGTCCCTCTCCCCTCACTCCCACTCTGCTTTTCCCTCTACTGCTCTCTCTCCTCTGGCTTGATTCCCTCCCATCCCTGAATTGTAAGTATTCCCACACATACATGTCATTGTGCTTAATCGGTGTCAAACGGAAGAATGTGTGTGTGTGTGTGTGTGTATGTGTGTGTGTGTGTGCAGGCGTGTACATGGGTGCATGTATGTGGGCAGCAAAGCTAAAGGAAAATGTCCAACCCAGATAGTAAAGAGGGTACATCAGAATACAACAGAGTACAGAGGAGAAGAGGGTGATAGAAAGAGCCACCTAGAGTATACACAAACACAAACACAAACACAAGACTATTGCCATTTCTGGGCCTTTACAATGCTGACTTTTGGAAGAGGATGGAGAGTGGAAGAAATGTGACCTTTGCAGCCTTCACTAATTGGAGTGCTAACAGTCATTCTGATTACTCAGGAAAGAAGGCCAAACCAGGGAAGAAGAACAGTTAAATCCTTCCATAAAGTGCTGTTCGATTTCTGGCTTGTGACAAATAAACTACAGACAAAAAGTTTAACGCCTCTCAACCTGGACAGTTGTTAGTCAAGGTTACGTAGCTAACACTGAGCTCATTATTGAGGTGGACTCCAGTCTACATTCAGCTGTATAAACAGACACCATGTGGACTTAAGTCAATAAAGTCAAGGGCATCAGTGGGACTGGTGAGTAATGGGTTGTTTGCCACTGTGTGAAGCAGCTATAACATACAGAGGCTCAGGGGCCAATAAGCAGGAGATGCTCATTCAGTTCGATCAGGTTTGTTGCAGGGCAGAAGGAATATTTAAGAAACAAGAATTTTGAAGTGGGTGAGGAGGAGACTCTGCCATGAGGGATGGAGCACCAATACACTACAGACCAAGAGGTACACCTGGATGAGAGGTCACATCAACTTTTCTGAAATCCTGATTTTAATGTAGAATTCTGAGACAGTTCATTTTCCATTCTGGCATAATCACAGTTACGTAGACATTAGCTGGTAATAATCTATGTGCAAATGTGCATCACATCAACCTGTTCAAGCAGACAAATGAGTTAGCCTCTTTTAAAGTAGTGTTTTGGAATCAACCAATGATATGTATGTGACTGTAATCCATTATTAATCTGGGTTTGATGAGAGGCAGGGGCACTTACAAATTGGAAAACAAGACTGCCTGTTAGAAAGCAGGGGAGAGTGTCCTTGGTAAATGTGTTGAGTCCTTCCTGTGGCTTTCATATGAAAGTCATCTATTTCAATCTGACCAGTTAATTCACACTTTCTAAGGCAGAGCTGGGTGAGGGAATTATGGCCAAGACATTGACAGATTGTGTGATAGATCGAGACCATACACACGAGACCAAGTCCTCATCAAAGACATCAAAGGAAATAGATGTAACCAAAATGTTATTTTTATTACTCATTCAATCAGGATAAAAGGAGGAGATTAGATAATATCTCCTCCCACTGAGATCACGGCGTTAGTGAAAATGGAGATGATTTCAATTTCTGGCAAGTAGGACCTCAATTAATTTGAAAAAAAGGAGATCTCAATATTGACTACTATATAATTTCCCACAGGATGCTGTTTTTTGGGCTGGGCTGTACCAAGCACCATGCATTTCCCTGTTTTTACATTTTTATATTGCCATTACCGTGATGTTAAACATTTTGAAGTGTGCGTGCCTGGAGGCGGGGCTCATACACCAGAATAGCCCAGCCAGCACTCGGGATATCTGGTCTTGTTTCATAGAGGGAACAGGTCTCTCAGATAATAAGCAAGGTTACATGGTGTTGTGCAGAATCCTTGTCTAACAAAACATGTTGCATGTCATAAAAGAGAAAATATTTTATGTTCAAACAGAGCAGATTCTAAGTATTAGTTTTTTGTCCCCCTACATAAATATGTACAAGAGGAAAATATTTAGTAAATGCTCTGTATTCATTTTGCAAACACATTTTTCTTCAAAACATTGCAATATGCCTTTTCAGCAATATTGTGCAGCCCTACTGACTACACAGAAATTCAGTTATTCAGTGAACATCATACTGTGAGGTATGCTGGTGTTTGTTTATTACAGAGGCTCCTGAGTATATACTATTAGCATAGATAGGAAAACATCAGAGAGTATTTCTAAAATCCTAGCAAAGGCATGTATGGGGGTATTATATTTGTTGACGCTTAAATAATTAAATTTTGCTGCACCCTGTGAATGATTTTTTCTAGCCTGCAGAAAGGTGTATCTACAGTATAATGAAGACTCACAAATACACATAATGAACTGTAGAATGTGCCCAAGGTCACAAAGTAACAATGGTAAAGAAAAGCCTTACTTAATGCTTTCTAGATAATATAGGATGTCAAGTGTTACTGCCTGACTGATCACAAAACAGAAGAATCAATTGTATGATTGGAATCAGTAAAATACCAAACTTGAATTTGTTCCCTTGCAACAATATTAAAACATTCTCATCGGTTCAGTTCCCTCACACCCAGAGTCTCCAGATCCTGATGAGATTTATGGATGATTCATCCATTTAATGTCAGAGGTGCTAATAAGATGATGGTGTCATTATAGGTGACACCAGGCATGTGTCATATGACGTCTTGCTGGTCCAACTTGAGCTTGGCTTGTCAGTGGGCTGAGATGGATCTTATCCCTTGTCAAGGCCCTCTGACCCCCCATAGTGTCCATCTGAGAGCAGACAGCATGTGGGTGGCAGTCTTCTCACTCTGCCTGTGAGCCAGCCTCTGTGACAGCACAGCAGTGCTGCAGCTGAGCCACAGGGAGCACACAGCCACAAAGAACCAGCAACAGCTCCCTTCAGCCTACAGGGGATGCAAGAGGCACTCACTCTCACCACAGGTGCTTTCCACCTGTCAAAATTGCACTGGTCTGATTTCACTGGTCACATGGGTGTCTATTGTCCCCTCTGGACTGGGTTTTCCAAATGGGTAGGCATGCCACTGCACTGGTGGCCACTGCCTCTGTTCCTGCTAACTGTTGTTCACAGTCAGGTGGAAGCCAACCAGAGGAGATAGTTGAGCATCTATGGTGCTGAGAGATCTGGCTACAGATCAGACCTCATAACCCAGAGTGGTGACTGGTGCACCTAAAGTCTGACAACTCAGTCCGAGTGTTTCTTCTCTCCACTGCCAACAGCATTTCTACTGTCTAATCTCTGTCTGCAGTAAACAAACTCTTTCTCCCCTTAATCCCCCAATCCTTGTCCTTTATCTAATAAGATCTTTGTTCTCACTGTGTGAAATGTCACAATGCTTCATACTCCCTCATCAATTGATTTGACTGTTAGACTATTTACCTGGAACCAAGCTATTATCTGTCTTCTGCCTCATCTCCTTTCTCGACTCCTTTTCTCCTTTCCACTCCACTTAATTATTTTCTTTGATTAATTATCTTTAGAATTAACTGAGTAAGGAGAAATAATTCGTCTGCATGACTGCCTCAAGGTGCAGCCGCTCTAAACTACCAGCCAATCTCAGGTCTTGGTAAATAAAGGCAAAACAAAAGCAGTAAAGAAGGTAGAAGCAATTTAAAATACTCTGCATCGTTACAATACGATGAAAAAGTAACATTTCACTGAGTCTGTCACAGAGGCACAGCCTTTGAAGACAGAGCTGACAGAGTGACATGTAAGGATTAGCCTAACAGCAGCTCAGTAGCTGTTAAGAGGGCAGAACCCAAGCTCTACTATAAGGAGAGGGACTCTGACACTGTGATTAGGCTATGAGCTTTGCACCCAGAACTTTTGAAGCACTGACCTCCCCACCTCAGTCACAGCATAGAGATGTGGTGTGGCAGCTTTGCTGACTGGACATTGCTCCAGTTTCGCCTGTCCAATTAGTAATTCCTCCTACCCCTGAGGACTGGTCCCTTTCTGCTTGGCTTAGCTCGCTGCATGTGAACCAGATCACCTATGTACAGTACTGCTCTGTGTAGCGAGGGTAACGTTTGCCGTGCTGCTGTGCATTCAGAGACATCTATACTAATGTCTCCATACTCAAACTTCTTTTATAACTTCTGGCTCTTCCTTCACCTAAAACACCCACATTTAACCTCCTGCCTCACTCGGTCTTTCTTGTTCTCTTCAGTGAAAGGGTATATTACAAGGTCATTTACAATGACTGTCATTGTCACTGCTCTCCTCAGTATACAATCACATTTATTTTCTCTTAAAGTGCATATAAAAGCGATAGTCGCAGAAATCTAAAACAAACAAGCTACCTTCAAGTTCAAGAGTGCTCCCACTTCTGAAGGCCTCTGATCAAAAGGCTCAATGGCTTTTTCAGCTCACTTGTCAGTTTTAATGTTGCCATTTAAGAAGTGCTTCTTCACTCTCCATTTTGAAACTCTTCTCCTGCCTTACTTGGTTATAGTGGTAAAGATTACTAAAAATACTCATTTTGCATGCAGTATCAGTTCTTACCCATCATCATTACATGTGAAAAAGCCTCCACACACCAGTTTCACCACGCAAACACTCATTTATCATTCATCTCGCAAAAAATGCATCACCTTCTAGAGACTATTTCCAGCTAAAGGTTGCAGTTTATGCAAGAGGAAAGATAAATTAAATCATTCGAGTGCTGCGATAGCTTGGCGTAGTTCAGGCTTTTCTCATGCTAAATCATGCCTCTTTTTCTCTAGCATCAAAGTGCTTTAGAATTGCATATCTCCACAGCACCTCAAATGAGTCTATACCCTTATTTTATTCCTCTTCATAGCCTTAACACAGTGCTTTGGTGTAGCTTTAAAAAGGATGTTACCTTCCATGCAATGTGGAAGCGGTGGAAGCAGTACCGTTGCCTCTTTGGATGCTGCATTCTCTTTGGAAGCTTTTTACCCTCTCCAGGCTCTCGTGACTGACACAGATCATAAACCATGCCCACCCCCACACCCCCATCCCTAACCTTCAGAAAGAACACAGGACAGGGGGCCTGTTGTCATCCCAACATCCGCTGCTGGCTCAGAAGAGAGGTGTTTTGGATACCTGACTGTGTTCTCCAAACCTTTCAAAATTCAGAACATCCATCACTGTGCCACTCATGACCTGAACTACCATGGGTGCTCTTAGCTGGAGACCAGTTCAGCTTATTCAAGATTCACCAATACCCTTGCTGATGTCCCCCTCACTAATGGACTCACCTTTATATACTCTCTATGAATTTACAGTAGTAGAGCGTATAGCCCATGTCTATCTCTGAACATCTCTGAATTCAAGAGTCAGAGCTGGTTACGTTTCACCAACCCTCTCATGCTCAGGAAGGCACTGACCTGCTGCTCACCACTAGTAGGCAGATGGTCTTCTTGCCAGTAGATGGCAAACCCAAGGCCCACATCTGTAAAGTGGCCCGACGTCTCGCTACAGGTTGAGTGTAACACACTAGCTGAGGCTGTGGGAAGAGTATTTGTGGAACGCAATGTTAATCCCGTCCTGGTTTTCCATATGAAACAAGTCTACCCGTCACTGCTCCTCCTTTTTGAGCTACCTCATTCCCTCAGGACGTGGTGAGGTGGAGAGTAAAAAGGAAGATATGATGAGGGAGTGAGATGAAAATGCCAGTTGTGACAAGCAAAGGAAGGGAAAGAGGCAGTGTGGGGGAAGAAGACAAGCCCAGTTATTGAAAAGAAAGCATGGGTGTTCGTCTGTGTTAGTCACTCAGCTGTGTGAAAATGCATCCTGACACCCATTTATCACTGTATATTTAGGAAGGAGAATCACGGATATGAATACATTAGCATCTTTCCCACTGTGCAAATATCAATGCTCAATGAAGCTTTATTTCCTCGTCCTCTAAAGGCCATTGAATTGTTTAAATGTGGAAAAAGTCAAAATTGTCACTATCATACATGCACAGGTGCATGTGCATTCACACACACACACACACACACACTGGATGATGCTGTTTTACTACTCTCTTCCAGAGCCACCTCTCTTACTGGGCATCCAGTGATACCCATTAATCATGAGCTCTCTTGTATTGTCAGCCCCAGCCTCCCCAGCCTCCCCTCTTCTCCCTCCTCCTCCCTTCACTTTCAGCCTGTCAGTTAACAAGCTGTGACACCATGACAGTGATGTGTGTGCAACTGAGTGATGCCTGGCTGCAGCCCTTATTGGAAAGGTATTGAAAAGCTCCAGCATGAAGGGGGTAGTGATGAGATTGTATTTCTCAGCTCCTTATGATAGAATGTAAAAATGGCAGCTCTCCCTAGCTATTCAATTAAATGTATGAGGGGAAGACATAGCTTTTTCAGGATTGGCCTCTCAGTAAATCACACTTTGACACTGTGATTTACTGTGGCTTACAATCGGTTATTGCTCTGTGGTAAACTGCCACAAACTCCTATGGGTATTGTGCACACAATTGGAAAAATGTATGCATGTATACAAAAAAGTGTCACTTATTTTTTCTCTTTCTGCTTCCCTGTGGGTACGTGTGTGTGTGTGTACAGGCTCAGTGTCCCTCAGTGTGTTCCTGGTCTCTCTAGCAGTGACAGTGTGTGCTGTTTGGCTGGTGGCTCTTTGTGGCGTCTGTGGTTGGTGTCAACGCAAGCTGGTGAGTTTACACACACACACACACACACACACACACGCACACTAATATTTCAGATATAACTTCCACTCACATTGTTTGATTTCATCCTAACCAGCTTTAATGAATTGCAAAGCCTTCATTAACATTGTCTACTGTGGATTTATTAAAAATTACAGTTAAACACTTGGGAGAAAGGAAGACACTGGAGAGATATGATTGCCTCTGTTACATCAATGTCTGATGTCTACAGCAGCTTTGTCAGTTCAGCCTCATGCTAACAATCATTAATTTCCCAATTATTATCACCAGGTCATTTTAGCAGTTTCAGCATCAGTGCCACACACCGTACTGATACAGCATCATCAGAGTCAGTACAACACAAGTCCATTCATCGTAGGGAAACAGAAAGCAGAATGAGCAGGCTGACCTCTGATAGAGGGCATGTCCATGCAATTATGTGGTATGAAATGTGATTGATTAAAGAGGCAACCACTCATTAGGCAGACAGAGCTATACGACTGAGTGCCACTTCACTTGACTGATTCCTTTAGATTTGCATGCATTTAAAGTTGATTGATTTCTGATTCCTCCTGAGCTTGTACTAATCAGGAACACAGGCCAGCCATTCAAGTTTATGTGTGGCTCTCCTAACAGATTTCTCCTGTGTTTCACCTCACCATTCGACTGCTGTGAAGCTTATTGGTCTACAGATGGCAGGATTTTTCCTTCCAACAGGCTCCATGGACCACAGGCTCTCTAAATGATACCATTTGCTTTGCTTAAATCACCAGTTAGACTTTTCCCTCACCTTGAGCACTCATTTTGGCTGTTAGAATGTATATGAACAAGAGGGGAAATGGTCTGTGCTGAAATGGGACAGTGGCAAAGTCCTCTATTGTTTGCTTCACTGGAACATCAGAAGTTACATTTGATATTGCTCATTAAAGTAAATGGAGCAGTGAACCACCCCTAGTTTCCTGCTGTGGAGGGAGCTTGTTCTGCTGCCAACACCTTGGAAAGTCCCAAAGGTCCTCTCCGGAGCACTGCTGTAAATGGATCTTATTTCCATCCTGTGACAGCGCCTTGCAGCAGCCACAGTGCAGGGACAGCCTGGGATAGGGTGACATTGTATTGGCCTAATGACCCTGTGAAGGCCAGACACTATCAACCACATCCTTATGGACAAGATGATGTACCTCTGTCTCAGTGCAGTTGTTGTTCGTGCCATTCTTTTTCTTTCATATCTGTGCATCTCAGTGTGGCTCATTGGTCATGGTGGTTATAGGTAGCTTTGAGTGGCATTAAGAGGTTAATTAAGGCCTGTAAAGTCAGACTGCTTGCTGTGAGAGAAATGTCAGCCGTCTGCTGAAACCACATTAAACACAGTGCTGCTTAATGTATAGAACAATATTGTGGAACTGTAATAAATTGCAGTCTATTATATGATGATAAACATGACTTTCTGCTGCACTTTGCCTTTGACAAATCAGAAATACTAATCTTACAGACACAGCATATTCACTTTCATCATCCATACACTATATGTGACCAACAACCATGAAAGTTTGACAGATATAAACTGTCTACTGCTTCTACTGAAAAAAGAAGCAGTGTGACTCATCTAATCTATTTCCACTCCTGGAGTTCCCTTGATCTCTTCATCCCAGTTTTCCCAGGGTAACACTGTTTTCCCTCAGCACATGATTAGAATGTATATGCAATTCACATAACCAGGGATACTTTGAACTTATGGTTGAAACACTGACGTAACTCCCACGCAGCCTCTGTGGTGTGGGGGGGGCCTGCTGTGGGAGTGCAGCCCTAATGTAGGCTGCAGGCCTCCTACAGCCACTGGGCTTCAACCTTACGGGATGGCCACGCACATCTCTGCTACGCCAGTGGGTTGAAGTGGCTCAGCCACGGACCTATACATGTTCAAAACTTTCACTTTTGATGTTTCATCATGCAGTATTTCAAAGTGTCAGCTTTCATAAGAACACAAATGTTTGCCTGAAGCTTCACGTGTCAGTTGCGAGTGGGCCCATGCCAGTTTTGGTTATGATTCATAGGTTAATAGACAAGACATTTTGGGTGAGTGTTGCTTTTGGTGTTTTAGTTTTGGCAACAAGCCATTGGGTTTTATTTTAAAAGTCCTCATGCACAATCATCTTGAAGCCTCCTTCTTGCTTGGCTCGCTGTTATCTAAGCCCCCTGGAAGTATTGTGCATTAAATACTTCTGCTATCGGCATGGCGCTAAACGGGTCTTTGTTCATTGCTGGGTGCAGATGTATAAACATGAAATGATGAGAACAAGGACTACACCAACTTTTTAGGGAATTGGCTCGTTACTCAGCTTCCCTTTTACATGTTAGGAGGATAAAGATAGGATACTACTACTACTAATACTACTACTAATAAAAACAAGAGTAGTTATATTATTAAGTTCTTGTGTTGTGGGGCTGAGGATTGTCAGCAGGGCTCATAGTTGTTGGGTGGGATTCTCAGATATCAGGGGTGGTGCTGCTAACATCTGTCTGAACAGCAGTAGCTGTTTGGCATTCAGAGGCCTATGAGCCTTGTGCTGTTTGACCCGTTACATGGTTGTGAGTGCAGTGTGGAGATTGGACCTTACCAGATTCACACCCTGATGCTCATCCCTCCTGTTGGGCTTGTATCAACAGCCTCCAATATTTTAGTTGTGTTAACTGGGAGTCAGAGTTCGTAGCTGTTAGGAAGATGATAATAATTATGCTGATCAGGAGAAAGAGAAGATGTGGAGGACAATAATTATAGAATTTAAACAGACAATTGTCACTATTATTACCAATAATAGTACATAAGGTGGATTAAAAGCCTCAGCCTGTCACATTTAAGTCACATATAAACCACATTTTAGTTCATGTAATGTTGGCAATGTTATGTCAATTTAATGCCGCTGTGATTAAGTGCCCCGCAATAGCTTCTAGATGACTGTGAATGGCACAGAGGAATACAGGTAAGAAATTGTTGTGACAGATGCTAAAAGGGAATGATGACTTCATGATTTAGTCGTTGGATGATGATTTTAATGGCGCACTCTTCAGTAATTATGATGCGATGTGGGTAATATTGAGCGAGCATGGAGACTCGCTGCCTACTAATTCACAGCAAACAAACACAGCTGGATGTTGGAAGGCAGCACATTGCCAACAGAGACAGAGAGAGGGGTAGTGGCACTCCGTCTCCTCATTTTTGTATTCTTCAGCAACACCCTCAGCATCACCCTGGGCGGTCCACTACTCCTCTATTGTAATAAAGTCTTTTCTCCCTCTTCTACTGTCCCAGACTGCAATAATGTCACTACATAACATGCTCCACTGGGCTTGCGATTGTTCAAAAGTCAAGGCTTGCTGCAGTTTGGGTTTGTCTCATAATTGGTTGATCATCATATTGGTTTGAGCTATTTTGAAATGCATGGTTCAGAGCCAGACAGCAGGGACTAGTGCTGTAATCGTGTGAAACCCTTTGTCGTGTGATGCAAAGACGGCTGGTTTAAATTAGACTTAAGTGGTTTCGAGGGTATTTGAGTAGAAGATGAGAGGGAAATTGTGCACTCTTCCATGGACTTGCTTTAACACTCATATGGGGCATTGAGCTGATATTCTTTATTATTTGTTGCCTTGTGTTCTCTGACCTGGTGAGCATTGTTATTCCCATCTCTCTGGCTCCCTGCAGCCCCCACACCTCCCTTGAAGATAAAAGGAGAGTGTTTGAGCTGGAGGAAAGGTGTGGAGAGGATGGTTTGGAGCTGTGTGTGTGTTTGTGTGTGTATCTCTGTGTGTGTATACGTATGTGTGTGTGTGTGTGTGTGTGTGTCTGTGTCTGTGTCTCTGCAAGTCCTGCGGCCATGAGGACCATGGGACTCAATACCCATTCAGGGTGTTTGAGTCCTTCCTTGTTTTCACAACCAATCCACCTGGGACTTCCTGTCACTCAGGCCTTTTCTCATTTCACTTTTCACACCTGTCTCTCCCTGCCATCCCTTTGTCTCACCTGCCATCTTGCACTCTCCTGGTGTTTCTGCTCTTCTGCTTGCCTTTTTTAAAATTTTAAATTGTATTTTCAGCTCTCAACCTTTTCTCTCTGTTGGACTCTTACTCATCCTTTCTGTCTTCCCACCTTCCAAAACATTTTACGATGGTGTTGAATGATACATGAGTTTCCCTTGATAGCTTGTTGTTGCTTGCCAGAAATTCTAACTGTTTTGCTTCCCTTGGAATTGCTGTATAAGTGTACCATCATAATTTTGGTGTGCATATAATATACGTATATTGTTTTATTTTTGCATGACTTAGCATGTCAGTGAGACAGGTGGCTTACATGTCTGCCTCTTTGAGTTTGCATGATGGAATGTGAAGTGATGAGTGGCCCAGCAAATTCCATTCATGAACCCATGTTTATAGCTGGCATGCCAAAACCAATGACACAAACATCATGGTATTGAATGCAGAAAGCAGAGCAGAGAGGGTTTTTAGAACCTGTGGACATGTTGTTGTCAGTATGTAGACTCTATAGTGACGTCTCTGTGCTAGCTTATAAATATGTTCATTTAGGAGTGTCTACATCACAAAAACACCTCTTTGTATGCAGCTGTTTAACTTACTTCAGTGTGTGCTTTACTGTTGCTCAGTGATTCATTTGTTGAGCTTACTATTTCAGCTTAGTGCTAATTATACAATAGATGATCAGCTTTGTTTCCTTGTGTGTGACGGATATCATTTCTGCTCAGCAGTGCTGTTGTCAGCTTTATGATTTTTGCTAAACAGGGCTATTGTCAGCTTTGGCCGTTTAACAGTTCCAATAATATCCAAGCCCACAATATCCAAGCTGTGGGCTGTGGTTTGATATAATGATGATATAAATGATATAAAAACTGTTGTCTCTCAATGGGCTTCACAGGTCAGGCCCTACAGTCTGCATCCTGCTGGATGCTGAAGCTGGACGTGCAGCAATGTGTGCTGCAATTTCCATAAGCTCATGCATTGTCTTATTTATGAGTGTAGATTGCATCATAGAATGATCTGAGATCAGTTAAATCTCTGTCCAAAAACACATGCATAACCTTTGAATGATTGCATGCATCCTCATGTTTACTTCTTGGCTCTGTGAGTTTGTGTATACAAGGGCAGGATGGGATATGGGCTATTGTGTGTGCTGGGCATATGCTGCACAGCCATGAAGAATACAGTCTATTCAATGGGGACAGGCAGCCACAAACCTTTTGCAGATACTCACTGAAGTGCCCTTGCTCCTGGTGGCACCAGGAGCAGATCTGGCTGCAACTAATGAAAGGATGGGGGTCCTCTGTTTGCTGCCTGTTGTGTGCTCATTGGTCAGGTCTGGCCAAGCCTGTGATTGAGGCTGCTCTTCCTGCAGGCCACCCAGTCTAATCCACAGAAAGAGCAAAGCGGAAGCAGGGAGGCTGTGTACTCAGCCATCCATAGTCCAGCCTCCAGCCTCAGGCCTCCAGCCTTGAGTTCTATTCTCAGCCCCCAACAACCAAGCCTGCAGTAGGAAATTGCCCTTCAGCCAACTAAAGACCCAGTTGTACAGAGGCAGGGTAGCAGCTCAGTGTGTTTGACTCCCATTTATTTTCTGGGGTGGAGAATCCTAGCCCATCCTAGATGTGTATCAGAGCATCACTTCCAGGGAAGCAGGCATGGTGTTGGAGGTGGGAGGGCAGCTTTAGACTGATCCCCTCCCTGTCTTCTTTGTAGCAAAGTGTCAATAGAGATTACCTGCAGTGAAACACCTTTAACAGTAATGAGCTTTTCCAGTAGAATGCACCCAGCGGACCTCACTTTAAAGCCTTTAAATTGTCATTATTTCCATGGTTACAGCAGGTTATGCTCTAGCTGTTTGAAATCAGGCTGGTGCAGGACTTTCCAGAGGCTTCTCTCCAGTACCCAGCGGATTGCCTTAAAGAGGCAATTGCCATGTAAATTTCAGGGTGGTGCGAATGATAATCATAGTCAGGAATGACTCTCCACAGCAGATTTGATTTGACTTTGATGAGTGTAATCAGGAGACCATCAGGTAAAGGACTGATGGCACACTGTTCCTGAGGTAATGGGAGAGGCATTTAGTCTTGAAATTAGTACAGCAAAAACACAGCTTCAAAGGACAAATCTGAGCTAACCTTTTGTTTCTCCCCTCTCTCTCAACCCCTCCCTCTGCTTGGCTCAAGGGGAAGAGGAATAAGCCAGGAGTGGAGACAGCAGACACTCCAGACTCGGCACGTGGGCGAGGGGAGAAGAAAGCCATCAAGTAGGTGCCTGGTAACTGGTTGGGGTAGAATAGTCTGGTGATAATGAACTGCATTTGGTTCAGCTTCAGAGACAGTTCAGAATCTCTCAGTGTATACTGCACAAAAAAAAACACAGTTAGGCCTCTTGTTGATCTTGATGAGTGCAATCTCTGCACGAGTATGTTTTGGGAGACATTAAATGAAATGTTAGTGATTTTATCAGTATAGATTTATCCTGAATTATCTTACCTGTGCCAACTTGGCTGGAGGAGTATACTCCTGCTATCTGCCATACACTTCTGTTATCTCTGAGTTGTAAGATAGGAAGTGTCCCTAAGTGCAGGCCTTTAGTCTCTGTACAGCGTACAATGGTGCAAATTGAGTTAAATGCAATACCATAGGGGCTTGTGCACTTTGTAGAAAGTTATTTTTATTTCTTTGTGAAATTGCTGCAATATAAATTTTCGAGAGCATTTTCCTTTAACATTTCTTACAGGGCTTGCATGAGATAAAGGTATTTTTTATTCTCACTGAAACAAGGCTATAGGTCAGTATCAGAAAATGTCAGCTTTGAAATGCTAAGTATACTACTTTGTTCCACAAAATGCCTTTATTAACCTGCTCACCGCAATTTCTCTTCAGTAGACTGCTGTTGTCTCAGCTATTTTGGAATGTTTGTATTTACGTATTATTTCGACTTTTCTGTATGGAGACAGTTCAAGCCCTAAGGATGGGCTCTGTGAATGTGTTTTGACTTGGTTCCCTTGGTCTCTTAATTTGTGCATTTTCTTTCTCACGGGCTCCAGCAGCTTTGGTGTGCTCTCTGTTCATCATTTCAGCTTCAACTCTTCTCTTCATGCACTGCCTTTCTCTCTGTCCCTGTGCTATAGCTCTGACCACGGCTGTGTGACTTGTATAGCATCAGTGATTCTGCTCACCTTTTCCTCCTCTACTTTGACTGTCTGCAATTGATCTCTCTGCCTTGTGTCCCATGCTCTCATGCTTCCTCACTACTCACACCAAGGATGGGGGCCAGACTTAATATTTACTCAAATGTGTTTCATCAGTAGTGCTGTGCTAGATGATCAAAATGTAATCATATGCTGAATGTATTCATCAGAATATGACTTTTCCTCTTTTCTCTCTACCTATCTCCCGCTCTATCTCTGTCTATGCTGCAGCACATTGCTTTATGAAAAGCTTTGGTGAATGCCTTTTTCCCCAGGCTCCCCCTTTTTATTTTTAAATTGAACCACTATGATGACTTAACAACTTCAAGTACCAAATTAGACATTAATCTGCACCTGTTCTGTTTCAAAGTCCCATTCAGTGCAGCTATAAGATCAACCCCTTCCTCAAACCAAGCCCTCTCATCATCTCCAAAAGGAGGAACGCCTGTCTGATTCTCCATGCAGTTGGATGGTTGGTTGGTGCCAAGGCTGTCCATAGTTGTGTTGCTCTGACCTGTCTCTCTCTCTGGCCACAGTGATCTAGACAGAGACTTTTGGAATAACAATGACAGCAGCACAGTGCAGCAGAGGTGGAGCTCCTATCCGCCCAAGGAGTTCGTACTAAACATTTCTCCCTATGCCCCATATGGAGATCCTCGCCTCACACTCAAGTGAGTCTTGGTCAAAGGCTGGTAAGAGACTTCCCCCTGAGCAGGGCTGTAGTGAGGCAGGGGCACGTCTTCCCTTCCCTTCCCTGTGCAAATACCATCAAAACTGCTGTGCAAATACTTTCAAGAACCATTCATCATATGGTAGCCTGAAAGCATAATGACACAAACATGTTATAAAGCCTGCCAACTTAAATTACATCCACCTAGTTTTGTAATCTTGCATTTTTTTTAAATTGACAGTAGATGCCAGAGGACAAAATCTTTTCATGAGTATGTGGGGATATTTTCCCGAAGGACTTTAGAAAAAGCCCATAGATATGCTGCACATTTCTAGACTTATTGTTGTTGCTCAATGTGACTGCCAACAACAGTGACAACAACAACAACAGCAACAATAACAACCCATCTGATGTATACGCACCGGGGGCCACTAATGGTTACTCATGATTACTCATAATCTGCTTGGGAAATGTGAGTGTAGAAAATGTCATACCTACACATTACGGCATCACCATAGACATTCGACTATTACTGCAACAAAGCGGCAAAGCCCTCTAACCCCCCAGGCTAATTCTGCTCCTACTCTTCAGATCCTCTCGCCTTTTAATGAACATAGAGGCCCATGTTCAGATGCCCCTCATTCCCTACAGCCCTGCCAGTCCAACTAACTCCTAACCTCTAACCCCTAACCTCTCTCCCATGGGGTGTAACCATGGAGACGGACAACCCTCGTAGCCTTCCTCTCCCAATAACATGTGTACACCTTAACCCAACTTCTGTGTGATTTATCTATCTCCCTGTCCCCTCTCTGTGTGAACTGAAATTGCCAGTGTTGTTGTGGAGGGTTGACCGTTATGCCAGGCTCCGATGTGGTGCCAATGTTCACCTGTGGTTTACAGTGTTCCATCTGTGGTTCCTCTCTGATCCCCATCAACCTAACGTCTGCTGTGTACTAACATGTACGAGCACTAATGGTGTAGCACTTAAACTGTCTCTCATTATTATTGGCAGATTAAAGGCAAAGGCGTTCGGTAGGCGCTTGCATCAAATATAGCCCCAGCAAGGTCATCCGATATCCATCTGGGCATTGAGAGGGCTCTATGAGTAGACGTCCTACTACCAGGCATCTGTCTGATAAACTGTCTAATAACTGATCGTCTTATAATAGACCTAGCTGTTAAGGACTGTGTGATAAAATGCCTGGAGAAAGGAGGTAGCAGTGGGCTTATGAAAGCAGTGGATATATGGAATATTGTTTGAAAACTCTGCCTGAAGATGATGACTGCTGATCTCTGGAAACCAACTTTAGAGCCTAGTGCTTGTGTCTTGTGAACTTCAAAAACAACCCCTCAAGGTTGTCAGTTATCGTTCATAAAGCTGTTTTTCAATAGTTTCCTTTCCTCACAGCTATTTCTGCTGTCCAGCAGTTGAAAATGGACAAGAAGTCACTGCAGTAATGGTAAAATGGGTGGTGTTTTTAGTGGGAGATACTGAGTGTTTGATCCAATAAGATACTGTAAGTAATAAGTTTGCCATTCAATTAGAAGATGAAAAGATTGGGAAGATTTTTATTTAATTAGGAGAGACAGGGAGGCTGACCTCTTAACTCCAACCTCGCTACAATAATATGCTCCTACAGTCACAGCCAACAGGCAGCAGGAAAATCATTTCCCCCCTTGGATTCTCCTGAGATCAGCAGCTTTCAATCTCTGTAGTGACATTGGGCCTCATTTATCAGTTAACAGGTTAACTACTCTGGGTGATCAATCTGTGTATTTAGGAATTTATTGGCTTTGAGGTTCAATACTATCATTTGTCAGTATTGAACTTGTATGTTTAATGTCAGCACCAGTCATGACACAACCTACGATAAATGATTATAGTCATTTGACATCTTTTTTTATCTTATCAATCTGATATTTTTGAGAGGGAAAACTGGCATAGATTGGTTGTTACATAGAAATACATAGGTTGTATTTCTTTTGTAAAGTATCAATATAGCATCACTACCGTCAAATGCCTGAATGCAGTATACAGTGCACATGCAGTACGCCAAATGTCCAAATATGAACATATTACTCTTGTTGATTTATGGCCCCACTTGTTCATACATTTTTTAGAGTTTTCTTAGAGTTTTTGAATAAAGACTTTTGTAGATGGCTGGATAAATGAGGCCCGCGGCTTCGGCATTGACTGTTGCTCCAGCGGCGTCAGTCGTGCTCTTGCGGTGATTGATGACTTATGTATGTGTTCAGACAGGTCAATTGGTCAGGATTATATGTGAAAGGTGACCTTCAAAGGGACAAGTGTATTGCCCAAGCCTGCTCTTACACACTAGACAACAAACTCTTTCTTCTGTGCCTTATCCCTTGTGTCTCCTGGTGCCAGAGCGCCCTGATGCATGCATTTCGATGTTCACTGCATATGAATGCAGTGTGGTCATGTCACCAGAGGGCACTACTGTGCTTTATTTTTGATCATCACTGCTTTCAATGTAGACACGACATGTTAATCCCAAAACCAGTTTTGAGAGGAATTTTGCTTTGACAACAACTCTCAAATGTGAACATTGGTTATTTTATGTACATTTTATTATTTTATGATTAGATTGCCCTTCTGATTCCTTCAACTGCATAATCTCTGATGAGTTTATACTACTTGTTTCCCTGTTCACTGTTATTGATGCTATAAGTGCTGAACAAGTGACAACTAGATATCTGTAGATTGAAGTACGACAGATTTACATCTAAAAATGGAACGTAAGTACTTGCCAATGTTGGGATTCAAATAACTTTTCATGTATTACAGCTACAGATGCACCATTGAATGTCACTTTGGATGATTTCCTGAATGAGTTATTTATTTGTTCAGGGGGCACTGGGATTCTTCCGTTGCTCTAAGATGCTACCATTGGTTTGTCTTATATAGTAGCAGATTTCAAGGCCCAAACCAAATGTCTCGATGAATGAGACAATGACAACTAAAAGAACGGCATCCACATACTGCTGCCTCTAGTGAATGCTGGCAGCTCTAGTAGTGGTCCTCCAAAACCTAAAGAGTGACTCCATGCTGGTCTTCCACCCTCCACAGGCTCCCAATGAATTCTCCTCCTGGTTCTCCTCCTCCCCTCATTCCTCCCTTCATCCACACTGGAATCCAGACCCTTTCATCCACCTGCCTGTCTCTTGGCGTGGAAAGCTAGACCTCCCCGTTCGCACACTCTACTGATCTGCTTCACCTTCTTAGCTATTTGGTTGCTCAATCTATTTGCCTGTGTGTCTTTCTCACACTCTTTGGTCTTTTTCTCCTCTCCTCTGCCTCTTGCTCTTTCCCCTCTCCACACCCTATGTCTGCTGTGGTATCTTCCCACCCTGTCTCTCCCTCTTAGTGGGGCAGTGTCAGGGGGTCAGAAGGGGGCAGCGGGTGGGCGTGGGGATGATGGGTTGGGTCCTTGTCGCAGTGACAGCGTGAAGAGCATGGTGACTGGGGGAGTGAAGGCCGGAAAGTGGCAGACGGTCCAGAGCCACATGCAGTCCGGAGGATTGAGGCCCAACAAGTGAGTTCAGAACTGAACGGAAGACAAGGCAGCGATCATTTCAGTCTCAGTGTATAACCAGTAGGATTAATACAGAAGTGTAATTTATGTTTGTTATTTCGACAGACAGGTTTCTGAGAACAGGTTTTGAGTAGTCATCTGAATATTGGTGAGGCAGATCAGGTTGAGCTGAGGGCTGAGAGCGGAGCTAAGGTGTCAAGATGAGTGTGTGGGCACAGAACAAGGTGATGACTGGGGGAATGTGTTGGAAATGGCATGTGAACCTTGTTCACGAGAAGCTAACAATAGCTGCTTGTGCTGTATCACACTGACTCAAACCCTCAGCTGACATAGCCTGCCCAGCTGCACAATATACTGTATTATACTGCAAAAGAATATGTTCTATTTATGTGACCCGAGAAACTGCACTGACTGCAATTATACGGTGCAAAAATGCAATACAGAAACATTCACATTTTCACAACATCTGCTTGCTTTCTGGCTGAAATAATGCCTTGTAAATGAGCTCCTGCTCCCCTGCCTTTCAACCAGCATTCAGTACAAAGTATGAAAATGCACGTTGGTCACTGACTGCGGATTCATGCGGACTCCTCTCACATGCTTTAGGGTCTATATTCAGTACATTGAGGCAGTTAATTTTCGGTTCGTCTCGATTTCTTGCACCTTTCTTTAGCACCTTGTGTCTGTGATTTCTCCCTACGCAACACATTTACTCTCATCACTACCTCACTCCTCATTCCCTCCTTCTCTCCTCCTTTCATCTTTCTTTTTGCCCCCTGTCTATAATTGGATTCTATTTTCAGGCTGCTATAAGTGTCGGTGTCTCTTGTGTTTGTGTCTCGCACCCCATTTTCTCTCTGTCTCTCTTCCACCCTCACCCTCTGCTCTTCCTTATCTTTCACATCTCTCTCTCCATCTTTCTGCCTTTTCCTGTCACCCGTGAAGCTGCTCCTCTTCTTCTCTTCTTCTAGTTGCCCACAATTCTTGCATTACCTTTTTTATCCTTTTTATGACAGTTAAGTATGATTGGTAGCACATTGAAAGCCTCATGTAAAATTGTAGTAGATAAAGTAAAGCACAGCGGAGCAAACTGCATGTAACTGATGTGAATAGCTCTCTCATGACCTAATTCTGAAACTCTGGGTTACACAGCGATCTGTGAGAGAGGAAGATATATTTAGTGAGTTGGGAAAATATAAAAAGATGACACAGGATACTGTAGAGCCCACATCTAACTAATAAACAATCAATACCATGGTGATCATATCTAATGTGTGATTTTCCTCACATCTTGATTTTGGAGCGACTGAGCACTGAAATATTTGAGAAAGGTAATGAGCCAATTGAACAGTATTTATGAAGGGGAGGAGTGGAAAATGAGAGGTTGAGAGAGGGAGGGAGGCATACTGTAGGACTTGGTTGGCTGACGGGATGTCTCTAGGGGTAGAGCATGTATTTAAAAGAGGAAAAAGACTTAGAGAGAAAGGAGTAGAGGCTAACATACAGATGCAAAAAAGTTGTGAGAGGAGTAGAGGAAATGGGGATCTCTCAACAGACCAAAAAACCCTCGGCAGGAAGACCTGGCAGCAGCAAAACGACGACCCACACACCTCGACACAGTCGCGTTGCACAGAGTCGCTCCAGGCCCATACGGACAGTGCACATTCGACCGCTGCTGACGCGAATCACACCCTCACGCAAACAGCATGCTCAGACCGCGCAGACACGCAAGGTGCATGCACACCTGACGCAGACACACACGGCAGGCTTACAGTTGGCACATTGCTGTCCGACACAGCCCTATGACCAGCACACAGCACACAGCGATCACTCAGGCTGCACCTTCTACTGCTATCTGTGCTACTGCTGTTACTGCTGCTGCCTCACGTTGCTCTCTTTCTCTCTCCTCCTCCTCCTGTCTCCACCTCCCCATGCTCCTCCTTCTGCCTCCTTGTCCACTTTGTCCTCAAATTCTGCCCTTCCTCCCTCCTCCTCCCCTTCACCATCTTCACCAACATCCTGTTTGAATTTACTTTCCTGTACCTATCCTGACATCAACATGACTTCTGCTGTCCCTCCCTACTGCCCTGTACCACCTTGCCTCTTCTCTGGTGAATTTTTCTCTCTCTCCAATCTCTCATCATCTGCCTCTCCCGATCTCCCCACCTCTGATCAACTCACCTCCTCTTGCCATGGCTCCCCTCCTCCATCTACTGTGGCCTCTTTGCCTTCTCCCTTTTCCCTGACCTCTGACTCCTCGTTCCCCTTCCATCAACCTATCCTGTGCCGGTCGCGGCCCTCCTCACGGTCTCTGCCCTCCCTGCTCCTCTGCCCTCCCAGCTTTGGGGACCCAGCCTTGTCTCCTGCATCCACTCTGGATCACATCCCCTCTGGGCTAGCCCGGCCTCGGACACTGCTGCGCCAGCAAAGTCTTCAGCAGCCTCTCATCCACCCATCAGCCCCAGGTCTCAGCCAACCCCCCACCA
>OOFE01027531.1:0-14265 GCA_900323365.1 Monocentris japonica | reverse complement strand
ATTCACTGCACTTACACAAATGTTGCTGGTTTGTGTGGTTGGAAGAGATTGCGGTGTGTGTGTTTGTGTGTGTGTGTGTGTGTGTGTGTGTGTGTGTGTGTGTGTGTGTGTGTGTGTGTGTGTGTGTGTGTGTGTGTATTACAGTATGTGCAATGACATCTACTCCTTAGGCTCATTTTCACACAGTATGAAGGCAGACCAGCATCATGTAGCCTAGTAACTTTGGCCATAGAGGAGAGATCTGCTTGATGAGCATGGGGGGGGGAGACCAACAGCAGGGTATCTGCAGGTTTTTCAGACAGCCAAATTTAAAACTTTTATAGACCATTTTAATACTACCTGGAATTGGATGAATGAGCCATTTAACAACCACAATAAAGAAACCCAAGGCTGGCAGCAGCTTATTTCCAAATGAACATAGCTAATCACAGTTCTGAAACTATAAACGGGCAATTTAAGAAAAAGGACACCAGGAAATTAATTGTTGAGGGACATGATGTTCAACTGAGCAACAGATGTGCTGAAAACAACACGTTGAGCACATTGTATTAACCTTGTTCTGTATAGAGTGGACATGCATGTGGGTCAAACATACGGTGACAAACGAGTAGTAGAACGTGACAAAATAAAACCAACACTACTTTCAGTCCCATTCACATCTTCAAGTGAAACCACACAATTCATGGCATTTGCCTTATTTTGTCTGCCTTACTTTGACTCAACTAAATATCTATCTAGAACTAAATAATGTTATATTTACATCAAAATTGCATTAAAATAAGCCTGTCTTTATATGGTAAAAAAAATAATAAGACATTTTCATTCTTTTAAGGCCTTAAATTTTGATCATTTCTAGTGTTAATTTAAAATATCCTCTTTTTTTTTTTAAATTTAGCACTTAGCACCATCTTTCATTGCTGTGATGTTTCTGCACTGCTACTGTGTGTCCAGTACTGTGACAACTTTTTCTGCTGATGGAGTTTGAGTTCCTGTAGGTGGCGCTCTTTTCTTTGTCTGTTCAGCCACGGTGGCTATCGCTGCCCATGCTAACTACCCAGTTCTTCTTCCGTTTATTCCAAATAAACTGCTGTTGCCGGTGTCGTAAACATGAAACGCATCACTTCCTGTGTATGGCCCAACTTCTTTCTGTCTGTTCTTCTTTGACTCTCCTCCAGTCCCTTGCTGGCGTCTCTCCAGCGTGTCCACAGGCCGAGCTGCTGGTATCCAGGGCCGCCTCTCCCTCTCCTCTATCTGGCCTTCCACTTCAAACAGGCCCAGTGTTTATACAAGCCCCGATATAGCGGATGGGATAAAGAGCAGGTAAAGCTCTGTGTTTGCGTGTGTGTGTTTGCCTGGGCGGGAGGATGAATGTCATTACGCCCAGGCTCTGTGGACATACATTCATAATGACACACCAAATGCCATTCTCCATACACATACAGCTGCTTTCCCAGTTTCCTCCTCCCCCTCCTCCTCCTCCTCCACCTACCTCAGCCTCTATAAACCACACCGACTCCCATCACCTCAGGCTAGGTGTGGCATATGTTGCTTTGCATTCAAAATAATTAGGTGGCAGGGAGAATGGACTCCTTCCTTCAAGGTTGAAAAGCCTTGTTGGTTTTGCAACAGAAGCAGGGGAAAATGTTACCAACACGTTCTCAAGTCCAAATTCCATGTCACTGGTGTCTAGACGAGGTTTGGGCTAATAACTTCGCCCTAACGTCCTTAATCAAGGGATTATTTATCCATGCTTTTGCCCATCATTCCTACAGTACATCTTAAACTGAACGAGGAAAAAAGCACTTGATATTAATTCATAAACATGTTTCCTTTTCCAAATTTTCTGTTAATCTCTGGGTAGAATGAGAGGCATTAAAGTGTGAGGTGTACCACAGCTGCAGTGCTGCGACTCAAATTAGCCTGGACCACATGAAAAGCTGTCGTCTCTATTCCGGGCCGGGGCGGGAAAATTACAGCCCTCCGCTCTCTACTCTAGCATTAAACCTCAATTAGTGCAGCACTACACCGATGATGTCATCAACGAGGGACCCAAGAGCCCTGGAAATAAGGGGCCGCTTTGCTTTATAGTGACAGACTCTCGCATCCAAGCCACCTCAAAGTTTCAGTCGCTCCTTGTCAACTTTGTTAAGTGTAGCACCTCAGCTAAAATCGAACAACAAATCTGACACCAACAAAGAAAAGTCGCTGATTCCATCCAGCTGGCAAGAAATCTGCGCTGTTCTTTTCATATAGCCAGAAAAAAAACAACAAGTCATGTGGCCTGGATGGGCTAAATTTACCACAGAATTTTAATCCTGAGTCGTGACTGGAGTTTTCCCCAGAGACGAGAGGTCAGCGAGGTAGGATAAGAAAAACTCTTGTTTGACCTCCAGTGACCTGAGAGGAGACAGGGGAGGAGGAGGGAGAGTGGGCCTGGCTCCTGTCCAAACATTGACTGTCTCTATTGTCCCTTCCTCAGTGACCCCTTTTGTATTACACAACAAAACACATGTAAGAGTACGCTAAGCAGGGTTCGCTCATGGTCACAGACACTGAACTAAGCCTGGGTCTATTACAGTACTGGGAAAAAAACAACCTCCAACTTGACACCGCAGTCCCTTGTGAGCTGCTGTAGTCTAGTCTAGTCCCTCCTGCTGTCATACAAAAAAAAAAAAAACACAGTTCAGCATGGGAGCGCTCACAGGCACTACGTCTTCCACCTCTTTGTAATGGAGAGAGTGGCTACCCACAGCATGTGAATTATGCATTGCAGCTTCCAGCATCTTCTCACCGGTTGTTCAAGCAAGCTGCCTGAGGACCACCGGTCTTGCTCTTCAGTGTACCTCCACCTGAAGAGATGGACTGCTTCAAAGAGAAGTCAATCACTCGCCAAAGATTGTAGTACCACCCAACGGGTTTACAACACTTCTGCTCGGCATCTCTTCACAGGTGAAGAGAAAAGGGGATGAGGCACACGTTTCTCAGGAAGTGGAACAGAAACACTGTTGGATGAGGCTTTTTTTGGAGCCAAGCTCAGACAAAAACTTAAAGCAGAACGGGGGATCAAAAGCCTGCGAGTTCCTGGTGAGCAGACCCAATCAGCCGAGAGGGCCAAGGAGAGGAGGAGAGACAAGCGCTTCCCTTTTAAATTGATCCCACTGAGACCCTCAAGGTTCCCCTCGCAGGACGCGCAGAAAAGCGATAAGAATCTGGCCCCCTGGATCTGATGAGGAGCTGGGAGGGAAGAGGGGAAGAAGAAAGTTTCGGGGGGGGAAAAGACGGAAAGAACAGAGAGAAAGGGGAGGGCGAAAAGAAGCCAATTGAGGCAGATCAAGGGAGACGAGGGAAAGAAGGATGGGCTCGTTCTCTGAGGGTGCATCCAGGCACGCCAACATAGAGTATTGGGCTATCAACCATCAAACCCATGTTACATGTCTGATGATGTGCTCAACCAATCAACCACGAGTGTATCTTTATTCTGCCCGGGTCCTGGCAGCTGAAACTTTGGCTCATTACACGCTGGCCTGAGATCAGACTCTGGACGAGGCCAGTGCCGTTATCCACAGCACGTTCAGGCCTCAAAGGAACAAGCGCTATCAGAACAACCCAGAGGCCCCGCAGCTTGCCAAACACACCGCAGACCTGCCCAGTCGCCAAGAGCAGCACACACAAATGCACACAATAAGACGGTGTGTCTAACAGAGCCCTCGTTCCCAGTCCAAATACATGGTTGTATTCCATGGTTTAATATAAAATCCTCCATGTCATTTTTACCACGCTGTCATGGCCATCAAACGGCAAATTCAGGTCAGTCAGGGGTGAGACGCTTCACTCTTTTATACCTGGACGCTATCAAACTTCATCGCGGTTGATAGTTTGAGAAGATAATTACCTACAAATCATGAAGTACTTTATTGAGCAGTATCTGATGAAAAGGAAGTAAAGTTGTAATACTATGAAAATGTAACCGTAACTATGAATCCGCACAGTGAATTTTCATCCAAACTCCCACAATCCTCTTGTCCTATTCACAAAGAACTATAGGTCACCATCACAAAAGCGCCATGGGGCTGTACAGAAGCTGTACTTGTTTCTTTCCAGTCACTTTTACCAGGATTCCCACTGTGGCCCTGATATAAAATTCCAAGCACTACAATGACTTTGATTCCTTCTTGATTTGTTCATGTTTTTCAGCTCAAAAAGGTTCTAAAGGGGTAAACAGTCTGGTTTCCACTACAGTTTGTTCTCGTCTACACACAGACAGACAAACATCACCATGACAACATAAAGTCTTGCACCATGTACCATGGTGGTAAAAACAGCTGAAAAGCACCACTTGTGTACATTCTGGTACATTCCTATAAAGTGACCCATTTGTAAAGTTTCCCGACTTCCCCTGACTGGAATACACCTCACCTCAAAATTCCACAATATTCCAGAAATTTGATGACCAATGGGCACTGCATTTTCCCTGTTTGACATGTGACATTGTGCATTTCTACCTTTCACAGGGAGAACTCAGAAGGTCAAGGGTCCCAGGCCGCTTCTTGTTCTAAGCCAATCATAGAGGGGGTCCTTGGCAGATAGGTCATTACATGGCTTTCCTAGTAAAAACAGACGTAGCCTCTCCACAGGTCTGAGCAGTTTGTCTTGTGAAGTTGGATCTCCTTACAGGGAGGTGAGCTGAGCCGGAGCAAGAGGAGGAGGGTGGTGGGAGGTGAGGTCAGATGGAGCCGCTACACCAAAAACAATGGTCTACGCCTGCAGCGGGCCGCATTCCTCCACACCTCAGACACTGCGTGGCAGGTCAGAGGCAGGGTAAGTGAAGGAGGCCTAAGGAAAACATGCCATTTCTATCGCAGCACCTGGTAAAAAAAGGAAAAGGTGAAAGAGAGAGTAATCTTTTTAATCCTGCGTACCGTGCAAATGACCAGCGACCTCACTGGAGTCTACGACAGAGAGGATCCAAGCCCGGTTACTGCACCCGGCCTCTACAAGTAATACAACCTCGGATGGTTTCAGGGTAGTGGAAGAGCTAAGTGATTGATTTTCAGATATTCAGATAGTAGCACTATTTAGCTATGTGACTATTGCAGGCTACAGTGCACCTAAACCACTTTACTCCAGCTGTGATGGATGCCAGTGCTGAGCATGGATAACTTACAGCCTCATAAACAAGCAGATCTCTACTAATATCATTAAAGCAGCGCTGGGGCCGACACGCCCCCTTGTCCCTGTGACACTTCCACCGCCCAGCCTCCGCCTCCTTCAACAAATGCCCTGAAGTCACGCAACTATTCAACATCAATATTTTGACATTTCATTCAGCTGACTCTCCAGACGAAGCCATTTATTTAATTAGCTGAGTAAAAATTGGCAGGAGAGGCAAATTCGAGGTTACGTGGCCGGGGCTCAATTGCCACAGGTAACCTTTTTGGAGGGACTTAGTGTGGCAAATTGATTGCTGAGAGCGCAGACTCATCATGAGTGCTAATTTTCAGAAGCAGCGCACAGCGGAGCGGGGAAATAAGAGGCTCTATTTATAACAGAGGGAAACAGGAGAGGGGGATTAGCTTGTCATTAGAATAAAGAGCAGAGAAGAAGAATCAATTTCAGGGTTTAAAAAGCTGACAAACACAGTTCACTTACTCTTTCTCTCACACTGCCTCTCTCGCTCTGCCTCTGGCTCCAAGCTCGCCTCTTGACAGCACAGCACATGACATACATGATACAGAGGCGTTTCTAAAAGGAGGCGAGTTCAAGTTCCAAACTTCCAGATGATTCATCGATGTGCAGCCTAATCTACCCCACAACAGTCATATTATTATTGAGTACACATTTTAAAAGTAATGTTGTTACTCATTTTATTACTCCCAGGGAGCAGTAATCCGTTACACTACTCATTATATTACTTTTCCATTACACCTCCAAAGTCGGTGACCGCATCCTCTGTAATCGAACAGAAATCAGTTCTTGTCATCATTTGGCTTCATAAAATCAAAGGGAATAAATCCACACTGAAAAACTACATAAAATGTTTCTGCCTTTTCTCATCTAAACTATCTCAGTGTGAGAGGACAATTATGAGCAAAACTCTTTTGGGAATGAGGGTGGGAAACAGTTTTCACCTTCAATCAGATATTATTTTAACAGCTAGTGCAACATTACTTATGAAACTGAAATAGTAACGTGTTCCACTACTTTTTACTGGGAAAAGTAATATGATTGTAACATGGTACTGAGCAATGTGTTGCCACCCAACACTGGTACTAATTGTGTAGGCTACTTATGGCTGAATCATACTTTATTTCGATGCTCGCTGTGTTCACGGCGCAGACGGAGCATGTGGTCTCCACAAACATCAGGCGATTTGTGGTTCCTGTGGTCAAAGTGGCTCAAAGAACTGAGCGTGGGTTCTGTCACCACAGTGACGAACAATTATGCACTTCCGGGTAGTGCTAGCCAGCCAATCACCGCAACGTGGTCTGTGTGAAACCATCCTTGTTTTGGAGATGCATGACTCCACACTCAGACAGACCCTGCACGGACAATTGCGTCGCTGTTGATGCCACGGAGGCCGCACATTCCACAAAAAGCAGAATTTATTTACTGCTATATTAGTGTATGGTCCTCCCTGTCAGACTATAGGGCAGCTACATGTTGCACATTACCTTTTCAGTAGCCTGTTAAGTGTTTAAGTTTACCCACATCATTTTCATCATTGCCTGTTTACCTGGTCCTGCTGCAGGTATGTGTGATGGAAAAGGCCAGGTTACCCAGTGTGCCTTTGGGAGCTAGGCTAGGAAAGAGGGCGTCCAGCAGGCAGACAGTCAGGCTACCTGTCAATAGTCTTACCCTGCTCCTGCTCCCAACCCCTCACCACAAAGCCCTCACCCCCTGACCCTGGCCATCATGAGCCTGCTGTTTCACTGGGGCAAGCTGGGGGACAGGAACCACACAGGAAACGGTGTAACCCTATATGAACATGAACACACACACAAGCCGGAGCTCACATACACACACAGGGGGGTGGTGGGAAAAAAGGACCAGAAAGTAAACTAAACTTTGCCACCAACACCACATGATAGTTCAGGCTAAGTTGGCAGGCCGGATGCACCAATGCGGTTCTCCTTTCAGGCAGGTTCGGCCCACATAGTGAAGCTAAGCTGGCTAAAGTACACTGAAGGAGGCAAGCTCCCTGTGTGAATGCTGGGTGGGATTAGCTGCTGGCATGTTAAAGCTTTACCATTCACAAGGGATTCCTCAAGCAGAGCTCAATAGCTGGGATGAACTGAGGAGAGGCTAGCATTGTTGGCTGTGGAGGATGCTGCCAAACCTACATTACTGATACTGTAGCAAGAAAACATAGCGCTCAATCTTCATTAGTAATACACTACAAAAGACAGCAATACTGAACTGCTTATAGACAGGCCTAATTGCATACAAGGTGGAGGCATATTGTGATAGTCTGTCTTGTCTGTGTAGCTCTCCGACAGCCCCATAGATGTCGACATCTCTTTAACATGAGGTTAGTGGGTGCTTGGCCTCCCCTCCAGTCGTTTGTGAGCTGCGGAGCCTGGAAATGATTAGGCCTGGGAGGGCAATTAGCCTGAGCATCACTGGGCTAAATATAGTCCGGCTTGGCCCAGCTCTGCTCCTGGGTCACATCCACACCGCAGCCTCCAACGCAGGCATGTTGGCTCAATCTGGATCAGGTTTGTTTTATGACTGATGCGACTGCTCCATTGACTCAGACAAGATAACAGTGTAATGCAGCCATCGATCAGGTGTCTCGGGAGAGGAGAAACTGACTGAGCAGGAACCGTGGAAAGAACAAGAAACGTGGCAAATGAGTTCGACAGGAAAGACTAAGCTAAATTTTTTAAATAACTATGATGCGGTACAGTATCCCAGCAGCCTATTGGTTGGCACAACAGAAGGTGATCGACTCAAGCACATCTCACACCGTTTTATTCACCCACACTGCAAATTAACCGACTGAGGAAAAATTTGGATACTGTTTTTTTCACAATTAAACCCTAAGCCTGCATACCCCCAGTTTCACAAGAATGGCAATTTCAAACAAAACATGGGAAAACATGCTTTCCCATAGCCTTGCACTAAGGAATGCAAAGAAGAAAAGAACGCTTTCCCAACACACATCCCCCCACCTTGAACGTCTGCCTATCTCCCACCCCCTATGAGAGAGGGAAAAAAAAAAAGTTGAGATTTTATCCTTAAAAAACAGGAGGTTCGCCCACTCGTTCACCTGGGACGGCTCTTGGACGGTGGAGGCAAGCTAGAAGGTTATAGGAGCCTGGGAATGTTTAACATCAAGAAAGCAATCAGAATGTAGCCAGAGCACTGGGAATTAGACAGGAAACATGGAGAGTAACCCCTTCCTGCCTGAGAGGAAAGAGAAGAGGAAGTGATTTGGGGTGATGTGACTTATTTCTACAGTAATGTGAAAGGGAGCCTGTTGGCATTTATAGGTAAACTAGAGCAGAAAGAAAAATATTCACACAGGCTTTCATGGGAGGGGGTGTTTTAGACCATACTGACCTACAGAGGCAAGCGGCAGTAACTTGTGTTTTACAGGTCAAAAGGTCATGACTAGGCTTGGGCATGTCAACAAATTAAGCCCCAAAATGCTACTAAACATATTGTGCACTTCTGTACCAATAGTCATTTCGGTGGGACAGAAGATAAATGCTGTTTTAATGCTACTTTAAAACCAATTAAAAAAAAAACTAAAGACCAAAGCAAAACCAGGTTATTTCCAGTTTAACGGAGTTGATGAAAGCTCTGAAACTATAAATAGGCAGTATAAGCAAAAGGACAATAGGGAATCAATTAGTAAGGGACATGAAGTCCATTTGAGGTCAGTAAACAGACACAACGAAAAAATATGTTTTGTGGAATTTGGCCTAGCAAACCTGCTCTGTATTAATCTAAGAGTGGGCATGCAGCACAACGAAACCTGTCAATGCACGGTTAAAAACAACCTCTAATAACTGTTAGGACATTTTGGTATTTTTAAGGCCTACAATTTAGATCATTTATTTTAAGCCTTTTTCAGGACCTGCCAATACCCTATTTTCTCAGTTTCACTACTCTCACAGTTGCCACGTTGAACAGATCTTTACCTACGTCAGTTTGTGTTCAGAAAAATGACGTGTAAACACCTGGGGCTCAGATGCTGTGCAAGAAAAGCAATGAAAAATAAAAAGAGGTGGCCTCAACATAGGCTATGCTTGAATTTCTCCATCACCATCTTGACGGAGTGCGTCTTTCTGCAAAGTACAGGCCGAGGTGAAACATAAGGGGAAATGTTCTGGCACTACAGTGAACTCAGCACAAATTGCACAAGACAGCTCAGGAAACAGAGGTTTGCTTTGTACCCTGAGCAGAGAACACTTATCACCAGTAAGTCCCGCTGCAAGAGGCCGATTCCTACGCTGTCACGTGACGAAGCTGGGCGCACACATACATAAACACACACCAGTACCACCTAAAAGCATGACAAATGCTCCTTGATCTAAATGACTTCAACAGCGACTTCAAGACAAAAGACAGATGAACTCCCATATGGAGTACCTACTCTGAGAAATCCAACCACCGAGCAAGATGTTTACATGACCAAAGACAGAGCGCTGTAGCACTTGCCCAAGACACATGAAATGGCCTGCACTGAAAAAAGCAATAGCGGATGACAGCGCAGCCTAAAATTGCCTACCAGAAAAAGACCACAGGACTTGGCCAGATGCATAAATCGCTACATTGTGGACCCACAATATGAAATTCCCCTCTAAGAGCTAATGTTATGTTACGGCTGTGCCCGTAGTCTATATCCCTGAGCTTGCAGCACTAGACTAAAATTGGAAAATACATCCATCATAAACAGAGGTTATTTTGGCAGTGCGCAGTGGTGATAAAACTGTGGACATGCTCAATGTACTGTTTACAAAATGTTTGTTAATCTATCATTGGGCACGTGAGAAATGAGATAACAATACGGTGTGGCTCACAGTCAGCACGGCCACGCTGGAAAGATTGAAGCGTGTCCTTGGAGTGACATTATTTATTGAAATAAATTCGCTCAAGCTGAAATATGTATAGCGAATGCATTATGAACAGTGCTTCTGATGGAGCAGAGAGGGCTTTAACTCGCCATAACATTGGCTTGCTCTTTTCAACAGATGTCCCTTGTGTGACACACGATGGGGATAATAGGGAGGAAGGGGTCTGAACGGTGAATTCACCCCCTTTTCCTTTGATGGCCGGTTTGAATATATAGACAATCCAGAGTCCTTCTCCGAGCAGAGATTCAGATCTTAATTACTTTGTTAATTAGCTGTGATTCAAAGGGAGAAGGCTTGCCCTATCCCAAGTCCCTTCACGTTGCTGGGGGGCTGGGGGGGGCCCTGAGAAGCTCTCACATCCTCTTTCCCATTTTGAAGCACCAATCCTGCACTTGTGACACTGATTTGCAAGTCTGCCTTTGCTGAAGGTGGGCTTTTTTTTCCCTCAAATGTCAGCAAACCCCATAGAGCTCTGGCTCTCTAAATTCTGCTGCCTGGGGAAAGCAGAGCAGATCAGGCTTTCTTCCCCCTCCCCGGGTCCACTGCAGACTTACATTACAGGGACGCATTCCACAGATTTATGTTTATCGCTTTTCAATGAAAGAGGGACAGGCGGTAGGGGAGGCAACATCCTGCATGCTGCTCTGACCGCGTGATAAATACGGCTCCCCCCCGCTCGCACTGCCTCAAATTGGTGGATCGATTGAGCATTTAGCTAATCAAAGGAGAAAGCGACTGTAGGAAGAATAAAAAGGGTTGTCATGAGTAGCAGGCGCTGAGTGAATACTAACTTAGTGGACACGCGATGCTTTTTATTTGCCCATGAAGCCTGCTGCGACACTGCATCACAGGAAGTTATCGCCCATCAAGATGGATGACACTACGCATTGTATCAAGTGGTGATCATCAACCACTTAGTATTGAAACAGGCGGTGCAGAATTTGAACAGAATGAGGTGTATTGGGGTGCAGGCTTGCTTGAGAAAACAGCCACAGACAGACAGAAAGGAAAGGTAAGGTCCAGCTGAGGCAGCTGCTTGCTATTACTCCATCCCACCCCCCTCTGGCAGGAAATGAGCAATCATTTAGTACTGACAGGTACATGCTGAACCTTTGCTATCTCTGCTCCGAAACCAACCAAATAATGGATTACAGCAGTTTAGCATTAACCTTAAGCCTCACAAGTATCTATGCCAAGGTTAGTCAGTTTCATACCTTTCCGAATGTGAGCGTATATTTTCCTAAGTAGGATAAAAGATGAAGTAATTCTGGTGTGGCGTGTCCACGTGAGAGAGAGAGAAGTATTAAAACTGTGTGTGTGTGTATGTGTGTGTGTGTCAGAAAGCTATTACCTTGTGTTTCAACCTGCGAGGAAAACAACAGGTCACACAAGGAAATGTGTGTTAAAGCTGAGGTTGTTGCCTCCGAGACAGGAAAAAAAACAACAACAACATAACAGCAAGTAAAGAAAAAACATCTGAGGTGCTTTTCTGGTTGTGAAAAGCAATAATTTAGAGGTCTCTGGTGGGCTGTAGAGGGCTTCGCGTGTCCAACTGGATCTGGGGTGTAGCTGCAGACCTGCCTTAATGCACTGCCAGGTCACCGTTTCTGTGTGACGTGGGAGATGCGAGGCCAATATGTCTGGTTGTAGATTGGGGGACATAACCTCTGTGTCAGTAGAGACAGGAGGCTAAGCAGGAAGTTAGTCAGCTTAGTGAAGTTCTCTCCAAACCATACGGCCCAGGTTGGGGCCCCCTCATGGCCATACCCGCTGAAGTACCCTGGATTAACCCCTACTTGCTCCAGGGATGCCGCGCCAGAGGGCGACAAGAGAAATTCCCCTTTAGTGGATGAATACATTTATCAAGTCAAATTGGATCCTAAGCCAGCGGAGTATATGTGGCTGCAGATGTGAGTTTTAACCGTCTGGGACTTCTGGAAACACGACAAGGTCTTTCTTTGGAACAGGAGAGAGCAGACTAAGCCAACGACCTGACTACCTATGATGGGAAAAGGCCTGCCTCGAAGAACAAAAACAAGACACGTTACTGTTTGCTGTAAGTGAGGGTGATGAAGAGGTTGACAATAGGAGCTACAGTAGGGGAAATTATTTCACTTCCATGCTCAAAATAAATGGTAGGCCTACTCATAGTTGAAACAGAAATGAAGACTAAATTTGTTAAAAATGTTTTGGTAAGACTGAATGAAAATAAGCTCAACTTATTTTTTTCCTCACTTTTATTCTTTTGAGCCTTGCCATACTATTGTGCACGAAAAGGTTTTGTAGTAAAAAATGGGCCTAGATCAACTATCAATACACTACAGCTATCCAAGACTATTTTCTGTCAGCATGGACATCGAAAATGTTTAGCAACACATTCCAGATGACTGCTGAAAAACGAAAACCTTATCTCGGACCAATTTAACACTAAACCAAACCGAATTTTGGTTATGAAACTAAACTGAAATAGAAATCCAAAAAAAGAAAGAAAAGAATAGAAATTGTAAATCTATAGTAACGCTGTACATGGCTGACAGTCTCACCATACTGGAGCCACACTGACAGGCTTTGTGGCCTGATACTTAAATGCAGCAAAAAAACAACCTCTGTAGGCCAAGCTGTGGGACATGGTGAGTATGGGTCTAATATTAGTAGACTCTTCAAGGCAAAGAAATGACTGTCTAGCCTTACCCGTGTCCTAAATGTCCCAAATCTATTGTGGTTCTGTGAAACAAATCTTAGCATGGCAAACAGGACGATGCCAAAGCAGCGTGAGGGTGAAAAAGTGCCAACACACAGACAGGAGTAAACAAGCAGTCAGCCCTGTTGTTTTGTCTGTGATAGGCCTACAGGCCCTCGGGCTCAGGAACCGTTTCTTCCACAACAAACAACTCTGTTTTCCAACCCCAGATGTCTCATTACTGTAAAACAAGCAGAGAGATGAATGACATACAAGCCACTGGCCCACGCCGCTGCCTCCGTTTCAATTAGAGGGGATTAGCCTAGCCCTAGTAGGCCTTCCTGTGCAGTGATATGTTACCTTGCAACGCATAGGACAACCATATGTTGAGGCTAAATAAATTACAAAAGAGCTGCAAGCATGGTGAAGAGCAGAAAAGGGGTTGTGACTCGACTAGAGTGCACAACAGGCTTAATACGAGGATGCTGTGGCCTCCATAAAACTTTACACCCTAAAAAAAAAAGGGAATGGGCAGTGACACGGTGCACGCCTCCTCTGACTCTACCGCTCTCTGACTCTCTCACTCTCTCTCATATATTAGATGTACAGGATCCCACAATTCTTCAGTGGATTTAGGAGTTCCTCTCAGCATGCATTAATGAAGCGATAAAACCTAGCGGGTGAAATTCCTGCATCGTCATGCTTTGGCTAAGCCAAGCAGACCACTAACATCCCATCCCACGACACATACTATAGGGAGGGAGACCATCCTTAACAGGGTGGGAAGGCCCTTTTTCTGCTGCCTGCATCACTCACTTTTATGGGAATAGGGTGGCGTGGGGTTTAACAAGACATTTTACTCGTCAAGGGAGTCGACATTACATAACCATAAAACGATGAGGTCCACAAATCACCGGCCGACTTGTGACGCATGTAAGGGCTGGGCTTGTTGTGCGGTTCACAACTCCGCCAACAAACAGCCTCACTTAGGCATATTTCTGGGTGTCCTGCCTATCAACCAGAGGGGAAAAAAAAACAACAAAAAAAGTTCCAAAAACAAGCCAGGATTTCTAAGATAACCTGTTTTTCCTTTGGCTACAACCAAATGAAAGCCTCCTACAGGCTAGGCCGTCCTCCAGACCATGTGAAATTGAAAATGCAACTCCAACACTACAGCTAGCCTAGCTGCCCGCTGCTCACTCAACTGCATCATTTTCCTGGGAGCCTGTGCCATAGCTGGAGCAACTCCACTGACCAGGGGCGTCTGTGGTTGAACTGCACTGTTCCACAAGTCCGGAGAGGCAGGCAGCAAGCAGGCAGGCAGGCTCCGCTGTGCCTGACATGGAGCACCCTTACTGGGGGAACGAGTGAGTAATGTCAGGGTAACCTGATCCAGGGATGGGAGGGAGTGGGAGCACCCTGACGCCTAAATCACAGCTGTGGGATGGAGGGAGAGAGAGGGAGACACTGTGTTTGTGAGAGAGACACACAGAGACCGAGGGG
>OOFE01027530.1:24931-35665 GCA_900323365.1 Monocentris japonica | reverse complement strand
ATTCAGCAGTGGACAGGGGTCAGCATGGGCACTCTGACCGGTCTGCGGCTACGCAGCCCCATACGCAGCAAGCTGCAATGCACTGTGTGTTCTGACACCTTTCTATCATAGCCAGCATTAACCTTTTCAGCAATTTGTGCTACAGTAGCTCTACTGTGGGATCGGACCAGACGGGCTAGCCTTCGCTCCCCACGTGCATCAATGAGCCTTGGGCGCCCATGACCCTGTCGCACAAGACCTGCCGTTTTGGAGATGCTCTGACCCAGTCGTCTAGCCATCACAATTTGGCCCTTGTCAAAGTCACTCAGATCCTTACGCTTGTCCATTTTTCCTGCTTCCAACACATCAACTTCAAGAACTGACTGTTCACTTGCTTCCCAATATATCCCACCCCTTGACAGGTGCCATTGTAACGAGATAATCAATGTTACTCACTTCACCTGTCAGTGGTTTTAATGTTGTGGCTGATCAGTGTATGCTTACCTATATATGTAATATATAGCTAAATTCTGGCACCTACTTCCAACAGTACTTTGCAGTAGGTTAACAAATGCAGAATGCAAGTAAGACAAATATACAAACACAAGAGACTCAGAAAAGTAGAAAAATAGGACAGACGTACCAAACCTTGTTAGGATGCAAACATGTTTTGCATAATTGCCAACACTGATTGCCATTTTAGGATCCCCATTAGCTGATATGAGGAGATCTAACACCGTTAATAGAAGCTTACTTAAAAGATCTCTGCAACTTTATGAAACAGGAGACACAAATAATGATAAGGAAAGCAACTTTCAGTGATGGTTGTAGAGGCATACTGAAACAGAACAAATTACGTTAAAGGATATTTGTTTAATGTGACATTCAGATGGTTCTCTGGCTTGAGAGTAGTCTCGGCTCCGTTGGGATACAGCTGACTAGTTACCATCCATGTCCACAAATGACAGATACTGGACAGTCTCCAAAATGCCAGACTCCACCTATGAAGTAAGAAGGGGATCAACCACAACCAACAACAACCAGTGGGAATTTTTCAGGTACTGTATAGCGTGCAAACTATGTGCAGTATCACTAACTCCCATCGAAAAGCATCATATACACTGTACAATTCTCATCATCATGCTCAATGCAGGTTGCCACTAAGTCTGCTGCCCCAACTGACCTGTGCAGCCTTCAGGGAGGCATCTACACTCCTCAGGAGATGCCATTACTTGAAAGTCAGGCTGAACAGAAGGTCTGAAGTGTTGAGATGAACACTTCAGACCTGTCTCTTCTCTGGCTGTCATTTCTTTGAGCCCTTCACATAGGTTTTGTGCGTGGGAATAAACCCTAAAAGGTCTGTCTTTTGGAAATTTTGTTTGGATGTTCCTTGTTCACAGTAAAACTGTGACAATTGTACTATTTGTTGTTTGCCAAAGTTGTATTCAGAAAGAAATGTTTCAGGTCAATGAGAATGTTACTGGAGTTGACCAATCATCTTACCTTTGGGGACAGGAGGCAGGCACAGACTGCTAGAAACACCCCCAAAACGGCCTGTAGCTCTTTAGAATAGAGGGGGGCACAAGAGAATAAATCACTAAAAATATTTTTGAATTATTTTCACTTGAAAAAACATCACAGGTGTGTTTCATAGAAGTAAAGAAAAATTAACCCCCCTCCCCTTTAAACACCTAATTCACACAGGAGAGCCTGCTGGCAAATAGCCCTGTTTTCCCGGTGAGCTAAGCAGGTACAACTTTGAATGTTCCCAGCGGAAGTATCACTAACATAAGTTGGGCAAGGCTACAACTTCCTCTAGATGAATCCTCCGATGACACCTGCCATCACCCATTCATTTGCAGTGGTTAATGAATGGGGGTCACAGGGGAAACCATGCCATGTTATAAATGCTGGTTTGACATGGAGGCAGCATGGTAGCTCCATGATTAGCATTGCCTCCTCACAGCAAGAAGGACCCAGCCCCAGCCCTTTATGTATAGAGTTTGGGTGGGTTTCCTCCGGGTGCTCCGATTTCCTCCCACAGTCCAAAGACATACAGGTCAGATGGACAGGAGACTGTAAATCGCCCATAGGTGTGAAACCTGGAGACCTGTCTAGGGTGTTTGACTAACTGCCTTTTGCCCAATGCATGCTGGCATCTAGTTCCACCCCTGAAGAAAGGATTAAGAAGCTGAAGAGATGAATGAATGATTTAAGGTGATTTGACAAAAAAAACCACAAAACATCTGTTACCCTATTAGTCTACATTTCACTGATGTTTGTAGGGCTATCATTAACCACTCTCAGGTCCACAGAACCATTTCAGTAAGAGGAAATTTTCCAATGGGAAGGAAACTTAAATGCCATGTTGTTCTGCCTACCATCTGATGGCAGCCTGACAAACCTTAGGCCACACTGAGGTCAATAGAAAGCTACTGCAGTAGTTTGCTGTATGTGTATTGGTCCAGTTAGACAGCCAACATTATTAAAGAGCACCAACCAAAACGCTGATGCAGTGACCCACTGCTCAATGCTCTTTGCCGGTATGAGAGTGGTGGTTGTGCTGGAAAAGCCAGTTATCTGAGAGTGGGTGGGTGTGATGATACATTAGCTGCTACTATCACCATCTGGGCCTCACATAAACAAGGGCACCATACGCTTAAAGAATAAAAACAATAAAACCATTGGAAACAACAGCAGTGAAAGCCCCAAAATATTTATTTTTTGACATCATTCTTTGCTTTCTTTGTGAAGCCCTCACATGAATAAATACCACTTTCTGTTGTTTGAATGACCTCCTCCTGAGTTTGCCACCAAGAGAAAGTGAGATGAATGATGCTTAACTCACTATGCAGTGAGTTCTCAGCAACAACCTCGGGTAAATCACTTATGAAGACAAATTATGATAATATCTCCAATGATTCTCTCTTCCTTCATGTCCCGTAGCACCTTAACTCCAATTATTTCTGAGGGAAAAGAAAACCTCCTGAGATTGTTCAAACCGCTTTTGTGCAACCAAAGAAAAGTAGCTAATAGCTGTAACTATTCTCAATTTGAATGGATCCCCATGGGAGGATATTAACTGAAAAGGTGACAGGCCCTCTCTTAAGTCTCCACCGAAAGCTTTAACCTGTGCAGGTAATTAAGTCTCATATAGGAACTTAATTAAACACGAGTGGAGTGCTGGCAGTTTGTATTGGAAGCAGAAGCGCCTATCGGACCTGTAAGCGAGAGAATAAAGCTGCAACGCACAGTGGAGGGCAAACCCACATGAACTCACTTTACCCACCTTTTTAGGCTGAAATAAATCTATATGACATAATCATACTAATTCGATGATATGAAGACAGGATCTTTTGATGAAAAAAAAATATGAATTGATTTTTAGTTTATATTAGTGGTTATTTACCTTAAAATGATTATGGATTGGAGGTCACCAATTACCCAGCATTACCGCATACAGCTTGTTGTAAGGGCGACCCACACAGCAGCCACTCAAGTGATTTAAGGTGGAAGTATAGTTAAGGTGTTGAATGCATTAGACCCCAATGGAAGTTCATCCATTTCAACTGAGAGAATCCATTACCGCTGAATCATTCCATTGCAGGTGCATTGCGCCGTGATGAAGGTGTTTCTCTACGTCCGAATTGATAATGTGTAAACTACAACCAGGGTTGTTTTGCTCTGTTTTTTTTTGCAAGCTCTCCATGGCATTTTCCTGATGAAAACATGTTGTCAGTGAATCAGAGTTGCAACAAAGGTTTATCCCCTAATGCTACAACTGATAACCACGTCTAATCATCTGCACACATTGGAGCCACAGCATCCTTGAACTCTGCGTACAGTTTGCAGCAACACAACTGCATTACAGGTTAAGTGTGATCCCAGCGTAAACACTCCATTAATCAACATGGTGGCCCATAAACCATGCATGCAGTTCCTGAAATTAATTCAGCTTTACATTGAATGAATTCCCATTCAGCTCAGAGGAAGTGCAGCAAATTAGATTCATACAGCATTATTAAGCCTTCCAAGAAAGCTGCATTAAAGTCCTGAAAGCAGGGCTAATTAATCCCATTGTCAAGACTTTTTTAAAACCTTGTCGGGCTGCACTGGAGGGGCGCTGGCTTAGATGAGCTGCTGATAGGAGGAAATCGCACAGTTTTGTGCAGAACTTCTCATGGGGTTCAGACGTAAAGCGACTCACAGTCAGTGAGAGAAAGAGATAAGAAAGAGGTTCAAGGAGGGAGAAACAGATAGAGATGCTATGCCTCATGTATGTCACTTCATTTTTGCTGTCATGCATCTCAATGGAATACCAGCGAAACTGCTGAACTGGAAGAATCTTTAAGGTCTTTCTTCTTTAAGGTTTTGTTTATCGAAGGCCTCCATTTCCCCAAGTAGAAGGATTCTATGAGTGGTGTGTAATAAAAAATTCATGGGGCTTCTAAATTAAGATCTATAACGACATACTACCTAAACGTGTTGGAATCACAGCCCGGGGGCGAAAACAACACCATATGGAGCCATCGGGTACCACAGCTTGTTCAATGTTGTGGACAGCACAAAGCAAAAAGATCAAACTAAGTGCTTCCTCATTGCTCACTTAATATGTGTTAATACAGCTTTTAGAATAACTGTTAACTGAAGCCCTAAGATACGAGGAACATCATAGATCAATGAAATATCTGATGCAAAAAGTCACCTTTGATTCTCATCAAAGAGTCTAAGTCTCAACCCAAGTCCCATATAAAAAGGGTGGAAAAGTGTTGAGTAAAATTCCAAATGAGAACATCAACATGGAATATCAAGTTGAGTCACAGGTAGAAAGTGAGGCAAATCTTGCCACTCCTTTTTTGTGCACTAAGATACGTATCTAGAAGCTAAATGTGACTCAATAACTCATTGCAATGCAGTAAAGAAGCATTGAAAATAATATCAAACCTCCCAGGATTCCAAGGTAAAAAATCTCAAATTCTGCAGTAGGCTTTTTAAATTCTGCACTTGTAAAATTGCAATTTCAAGTCATTCTATTTCAATTCAAGACTCGCATTTTAGAATTCAAGTCATTTTCCTCTCCCAATGAAATCTATAGTCATTTGTTACTGGTGTTGGACTGCATGCTCCCATATGAATCTTAATCAGGGTTGTTTTTATTTACCCAGGAAAGGTGAGCTTTTTCTGGAATGCCCTGATTCACACTGGAACAGATAAACTCCGTCATACCTGGGAGCTGCCAAGTACAACCACAGTTTTCTACTGCCACTGAGCAGCTCCACTGGAGCAGCTGGCGATTAACTGCCTTGCTCAAGAGCGTCTTGATGATGGTTGTTGAGGAAGGGGAGGATGCTTCACTAACTCCACACAGATAAAGTGTAAAGAAGGTATTCTGTTCGTGATGGGTAATTAGTAGTCTAAGTGAGGCATTAGGGGGCCCTTTTAGAATCGGTGTAATCCAATAAGGGGAGCAAGCCAACAGTGGGTTTCCAAGGGAGAACAGAAACGAGAGTTGTTCTGATTTGCCATTACCTCCCCAGCTGATAGGGATACACACACAACTTTGTTTAATTCATTACTAGAGTCTTAACATTTCAGTGTGCATTTGCAAAGAGGGTTGCCTCTGTTTAATGGGGTTGAACTGAGCCATAGCACAATCTGCAAACAGCTAATAGCTAAAGCAGCATGCAGCCCTCTAAAGTTTGATCACATAAGAGATTGGTTCCATTTAGATTGCAGAAGGTTCATTCCCAGACAGACCTGTGATGACAGCGTACATAGATGCTCTTTTGCAGGACAGAAAATTAATCAAAAACAGATCTAATCTTCAAGGTTTCACAGTTTTCTACTTTCTGCACTGTGCCCACTGAAGGGTCCCTTTATGTCCCTACATTCATAAGAAAAGCATATAAACAGATTGCAAAGGAATTAAGAGCAGCGATACAGTTTATTACATACAGAGACCCCCTTTTGTCAGTATGGTGTAAAGAAGCAGTCATCGCTCAGCTTGTGGCCTAGTGTACTGTTGGCGACCTGTTGGCACCCTGCAGAGCCTCCTCGCTACAGCCTGACCTCCTGCCGTCTGCCTCTCCCAGCACACGTATATATAGCACATTAGCCCTCTGATGAGCTGTGAGCCACCAGAAAACAAAGCAATAAAATCAATTAAGAGTGGGGCTGCATGGCAGGCTCCCTGGATTGAGCTCTTGCCAGCAGTTTCAGGTTTGCGGTCCCATTTCACTCTCTGGTCTATTGATTTGCCTCACCAGAGATGAGATTCCTCCCCTTGTTGTCAGGAAGCATGAAGAAAGAATGATGGTCATAAATTCACTCATATACCTAACCCAGTGATGCTGCACAGTCTTGTAGACTGTTTGGGAAATAATGGTAAAATCCTGGGTTAGATGCCATTTAAAAACTAGAGCATTGACATTGTGCACTGCGAGGTTCTATGTGTATCTGGTAACAAGTTTGTTGTGGCTCAGGATTGTACCAACCTTTTTATATTAGCTGGGAAAAGTGGGAACACAACGACACAACATGTATCTCACACAAAAGTATATTTCTGGCACAGTCGTAAAATTACAACAGAAAAAAGAACAAAAGAACAAAATAACTTCCTGTCCAAAAAATATTAAGCTGTCATACCCAACAATTTGCTGCTTCACTGCTTAGTAACACCAGTCCCAGTGCACATTGCAATATTGTCTTGTATATTTTTTCCACTGCAGAAGTACTATGCTCTACCTGTGCTTAGCCTGGATATGGTTTAGCACAGTATGGCACAGGATTGGTACCCTTTATCATTTTCATTGTGTTTTCCATTGCAATTTCGAACATATGGGATCCTGTCTAGAACACGTGTAACTATAGCAACAGCAGAACCATAGCAACCACTGTCAATGTCAACAACACTAGTCTTTTGTATATATATATTTTCTGTCTTTTGTATCTTCTCTTTAGTATTTCGCCTGGCATTCTATCTTTCTTTTTTTGAAATAATATTGCATCAAAACACACCAGCCACACAAGCTACAGCAGCAACAGTTACTGAACATAATCCATACATGCACAGGAGGCATGTGTGCAGAACAGCTAAAGAAACTAACTGGATCGCTGTCTCCATTAAGTCTAGGATTCAGAGACACCGCCTCCAGATAACTCTTGCCCCAAGATGACAGCAGAAAATGCAAGACCTGAGGAACTCCTGCCTCTCCAAGGTTAAAGCCAGGGCAGCAATTCTGGAGTCCAGAAACTGCGGCTGACAGGGCTGAAGCCTAGTCGTCACTGAAGTGATTGTCAAATCCATAAATGGCATGGATTTGACATGATTTGACATGATTGTCAAATCCATGAATGGCGATACTTGTCCTTCTGGAGAACGCTCTTCCCAGGTTTTCTTGGTGAGGGCGAACTTCTCAAGAACGTGCGTGAGCACAGCCACCATCTTTAACGTTTGAGATGAGCTGTGTGCTTGACCTCGCACGATCAATTAAGACACATAGGTGTTAATTTTACCAGCTGTGTCCACCAGCTCTGTACTACAGACCAAAGCACTGGTTGGATGTGATGCATTGTTCTAGCGGTCAATATTGGGGCTTCTCATTCATTCTCATCGGCCAAGTCACCTTCCGATGCAAGTAGACATCTGAGATCTTTATCTGTCCTGTGTGCTCGTACTTCAGCTGTTAGATATTATATCACACAGGAGGACACAAAAATGCACAAGAACACATATTGAGAAAGACCCTGAAGTTCAGGCCCAAGTGCAGAGACACATGGCACTGCCATGGCAAGCCAAACAGAAACCACAGATTATGAAACATTTAATCTTCCTCAAAGTAACACTAGGTAACCAAGGGGCTCAGCAACTTCAGTTGTTTTCTGAGCATGGACAATCCTGCCCTGATTTACCTGCAGGTCTGGGGCACACAGTGATTAGACACAACTTGGGCTTTCCCAGGTGAGCTTCAGCAGTTTTTGCGATGCTGGGGGCCGAAATAGCCTCTCCAATCCAGTGTGTTCCTTTGTCAATGACTAGGCCTTTGCTGGGTTGGCAGAGCACACAGACAGCTGGTTGTATGTGTGAACTGCCCACCTTGGCACCATTTTTATACACAGCGCACACAAAGCATTCAGCTTCCTCTGCTGTTCTTACCACAAGGAAGGAGGAGAAAAGGCGTATACGGCAAAAGTCAAAGGCTTTGTAAAACAGACTGGGCTCTTTAGGAGCATACACCATCTTGACCATAGTGACCTTAGATCCATCCAGAACAAATAAGACATAGGAGGGCTTGGCTGACAGAGTATTGAGATTTCCTACTCTTTTGGATCAGAATCAGAAACACTTTATTGCTAAGTATGGTCACATACAAGGAAAGTGCTTTGGCTGTTGAACACAAGCAGTGTAGTTCCAACAATAAACATTAAACATGGTACATATGAATACACAAGGCTCACAATAGTTCAATAGGACTGTGGCAAACTGGCTGAGTTGTAGGCTGGATCCAGGAGAGAGTTGAGTCAGTGGACTGATTCTCCCTAGATCCAGCACTGGCTGCAGCCAATTAAGGCTGATTGCAGCCAGGCCTTTTAACCAGTGTGTACATGTGTGAACAGGAGAACGGTTGCGTCAGTGTGAGAGCCTGATGGAGTGCATGAGCCGACAGGAGATCGGGAGAATCCGTCCACTAAGGCTACGTCCACATTAAGCCGGGTAAATTTGAAAACTCATACTCCCGTCCACACTAGAGTGACGTTTTTACCCCATTAAAACAGAGCTTTGCGAAAACGCTCTCCCAAGTGGATAAATTTGAAAATGCCGGCCCCCGGTTGTTGTGTGGACGGCGAAAACGGAGACTTTCGAAAATTATGCCATTTCACTGACGTTTCACTGCTTGACTATCACTTGATCTAGCACAACTGGTTTGTGTCATTGGTGACGTGCACCCTTCATAAATTGGGGGCCCACCCTTAATTTACTATTAAGCTCCAAGGCCCTGGGACAGGAACAATGGGCCTTTATTCCCAAATATGGCACCAAGCACTTTTCTTTTAAAATCAACAGATCTGACAGTGTTGACAATAGGCAATGAAAATAAGCTCCATATGTTCGTATATGTGTGTGCTAAACAGAATGTGATATACCAACATATTATCTGAACACAGTGCTAGCTAGTAGCACCCACTGAGGGCTGGTTACTATATGAGAGACTTTACTTTTTAAATGAACAAATGAGTAGTTAAAAAATTGCATGCTCATGTAATTGTATTGTATGTGCTGAGCAAAATCTGATGCTGTGCTGAACAATCTTTGCTGGTAAAGGCGTGAGTAGGCTGCTATGTGACCATGGGAGCCTTATGAAAAATGACTATCGCAGGAAACTAAATAGATTCACTGTGCATGTGTTTAGATCTGGTTTAAAGATGGGAGTACAGATAGTTTGTACTACAAATCCACTGCATCAAAGGATATCATTCCAGGAGAAGAATAGCCTCACGAGTGCATGTAGCATATTTGATTGTCGTCAGAACGAGTGAAATTTCAGTTATGTTCAATATTTGTTGTACATTTGTTGTACAAGGATTTACTCTGTCTGGATCATGTTGACGGATCTAACTAAATCTGTAGCACCAAAACAAATCCATGGTAATCAACAAGACGGAAGCAAAAACTATGGTTAAAGCATTCAAGATGTCCTAATTTACTTATTAGTTCTCCTACCCTCCTATATTACTAATATTTAATAGCATTCAGTACAGGCATGTTTTATCACCTCCAGACTATCTGTTGTTGTTGTATGTATGCTTGAAATAATAATAATAATTGTCATAGCTCAATCATGTGTAATAACTAGCAGGCATGTTGTTTTCTAGCTGCCTCTAGACATATCTTGAAAAGCAGAGTTAAACCCTGTGATGCTGAAGCATGAAGCACAACTGGTCAAGGGGTCATGGTATCTATCTATCTATCTATCTATCTATCTTTAATTGTATATGTGTTTGTTTGGGGGCTATGTTTTACAGGTAAAAAAGAAATAAACACACAAAATCCAAAATATTATGATACAAATGATATGGGTTTTGGCCCAAAGTGCCCTCAGCTTTAACATTCAAATCACTTCTACCCGAATGATTTTGTTAACTTTCATCAAAAATAAGACTTATATTTTTTGGACCCGTTCTCGGGATTCACACTGACATCAGAAGTGTTGAAGTGTTCTTCAAGCAAGATGATTGGAAATAGCAACACTGTCTTACTGTATACCACAGCCTTTAGTGAATCTTGACAGCATGTTGACAGCAATTAAAGAAGGCAAGAAGAGGGGAAACATTCAATATTCTCAGTGGGTAGAGAGCAGCATGAATTCATTTAGCTCTGGTTTCTGCTCGTTAGCATTCCATTGTACTGCTCTGTCACTGTGCCTGTATTCACAAGGCCTCAGCCTCACTGAGACCTTGAGCTGAGCTCTGTCTCATGGCAGCTTATGTAACAATATGTGTTCTGTTTATCTCAGTTAAATACCGTGTTTAGAGTTGGAGAAAAGGTTTGTGAACCTTTTTGAATTACCTGCATCCCTTTTTTTTTTTTTTTTTTAAAAATTCAAATATTTCAAAAGGATTTACAAACATTTTCTTTTCACAACTGTGTAGAGGCCAATCCATCATGAATGGTTTACTAAAATCCCACAAGTGGAATGTAAACCCTCTAATACTTCTACTGCTTTTTTTTTTTTTTTTAAATTCTAGTGAAAGGTA
>OOFE01027530.1:0-16935 GCA_900323365.1 Monocentris japonica | reverse complement strand
TCATTCACAGAACACACAGCACACAGCACAAGATGCACATAATGGGATTTACTGGATCAGACATATGCACTCATGGCTCCTCCATGCACTCTGGCTCTGTCCACCGATGCAACATTTTTGGGAAAAGGTAACCACTACACTATCACTACTCCTTAGATATAAAATTCCATTATGCCCTTCCGTATGGATTCTCAGTGATCTGGATATCCTCAACACAAATCACAATACCTCTACTTGTGGCCCTAACTATCGCCAAGAAAACAATACTACTTAACTGGAAAAATAGAAAAACATCCCACAATGGTTGGATCTGCTAACACAACAGATATCAATGGAGTAACACTCAGCTGTACAAAAAAAACAACAACTTGATGAGTTCAATAAAACATACTCAACAATTCTTAGATCTGTTCTATTGCCAGTGAGCTAATGCCATAACACGTTAATAAATGTACATCTATATCTGCAAAAACATTCAAACCACACAAGAATAAGAACACTTCTCTCTTGTAAAACTTACCCAAAACACATCCAAACCCAAAACAGATCTTGCCCCCTCCTGTTTTTTCTTTTTTTCCCCTCTCCCCCCTCTTTAAAAAAATATTATGAAGACAATTATTTTTTTTTTGTTTCCCTCTCTTTTCTCTCTCTGTGTTACAAACTACCCTGTTACTCGTCTTTGCCCTTATTTTTTTGTTTTGTCTAAGTAAGTCAATATTATTTGTAGTCACTTTAGTATCTGTTAGTGTGTCCATATTGTCTGTCCCTGTATGCACTAATTGGTGAATTAAAAAAATGAATTGGAAAAAAGAAAAGAGAAGATTAGAAATTGTTGATGATCTTCGTCCCAGAGAGCATTGTGTTATGTAACTGTATTATATACTCATCTTAACATCTGGGCTCACAGCATGAAGGAGAAATAAATACAATGCCATAACCTGTTTGGTATGCTCGAACCTGTAAGCAAAACCTCTCTGAATCTGTGAAATCCTCACTTTCATGCTTTAGCAAATCCAAACAATGAATATTCCCACGTATTGTGCTACAATATCAGGACAACCAACCTTTCACAACTGTTGGAAAGGTTAACATATTCTCTGCAGGCTTTAAGGACATTTAAAGAATCAAATCACACTGTCCCAAAGCGTTGCCGTTGCTGTAATCCTAAACTTCTCCTATAATAACACTGATTGCAGAATATGTTTCATAAAGCCGAAAGCATTTTGCAGTGCACTCAAATGTTTTAAGCAGCCTCCTTGGTCTGGACAGAGGGAGGGAAAGATGATACAGTATATTATCCCATGATTCAGTTTTAAGGAAATATTCATCTGCTGCATGAGATAATTGCTCCTTCCGGCTTTTGCAGGGCAGATGGATAATAGTGTGGTTTAGAAAACAGGGAAATCTAAAAACCTCCCTGAGGACTCCTGAGAAGTTACTTTCTCATCCATCTATAAAATAGCCCAGAGTCATAGTTTTGTCCATATGGAGTCATGATAATCTCACCAAATAAAGCACAGTGAATGAGGATCTTTACTGATAACAGGTTATATATATTTTGGTATTACTTTTGAGATATAATCAATGGTGCATTTATCATGCAGCCCCTCTGCTTCAGCAGTAAAATCCTTAAATAGCCAATTATTTTATTCATACTTCATATCGGTGAAGGCATGGACCTGACAGTGTCAATCACTTCTACCCAAGTACACAAAAAGAGGTCATATGACAGAATCATAACTGGCAGGCAAAGGATAATTTATATTTACGCAGCTGAAAAAAGTCTATGGACAATGTGAAAACCTGAATAGGGGATTCAGTATTTCTTTTGCAGTAATACTACAGTACTACGGTGAATAATTCATAACCTGGATGTGTGATGAACTCTTATGTGCATCGCTTAAATTGCATATCAAAATAAATTGCCCTACCGCCCTTCAAAGACAGAGCTTCATATCTCTGCTATATCATCAGTGTGGTATTCCTGTGAAACCCGCTGATATTAAAATGTCTAAATGCCAAACACTGTACAATAAGAATGGAAGAATGAAAAACTGTATTATCCTCTCCTGGCAATGTGGACCATATTTAATTCAAATGGGTATGACTGAACCAAACTGTATGGGGATACTTCTAGCATCATAAAAGTCACCCTAAAGTTTAGTGCTTATGGGAAATATTGATTCTCTATTAAACTAAACTTTGGTTGGTCGCGCAAGACTCTCATCATGTTCAGCCAAAATAAAGGGAACACCAGAATAAATGAGGGATCCAGAGTTAAAACATGTAATCAAACAATTCATTCATCCTATGGTGAAGCAATTCTGCCGTGATGTCTCTTCGGCCTTAAATGGGAATCAAAACTGTATTTCACAGCTGCAGAAGTAGCCCCTGCATTTTTAATCTCCTGTCTGAAGCCCTCTGCTGGATCCTGCTAAATAACACCAGACTGCCGTCCGTCTTACATCTCCTTGACAACTTCCTTCTCATAGATCCTTCCTTCGTCCAACCCCTCAGGTAGCACCCTCTCCGTAAGGCCTCTCCATCAAACCCCTCAGGTAATGCCGGCCTGCTGTGGCCAGCTAGCCTAATCGGTCACTTCAGCTCGGTCAGGTCTCCCGCCTCCCTTCTCATCTTCATTCTCCTCCACCCCAATCCTCACCGTATTCCCCATCGTTTTGGGGGGTTCTCCTGTCTCCTATCTGCCCCCAGGGAGCTTCACCCTAAGACTGGATACCTCTTGGAGTCTACGCCAAACCTATGCTCCTGCTCATTTTGTCATGTTGTTAGTAAATGCTTATAATCGTAATCCTAGCCTCGCGTGATTGAAATGGAGCTTAGTTCAATCAGGAAGGCTACCTCCTTCATTCATAATTCTGTCAGCTGGAGCCAAACACGCCCCCAGCTCTGCATCGTCCAACCGCCCGAGCCCATGCTCCTTTCTCCTCCCCTTTCACTCTCTCCAGAAACCAATCACTAACCATTTCCCACTATTTGTACCCCCTCAGGTGCCTAAACCAAATGGAAGAATCCCTATGGATGTTCAAACAATTATATTAGGGATCCACTTCATTTTGGCAATTACCTGGAGGCACTCTGTGTTTGGATAACCTATCTCCTTTATCATTTGCAGAGCTAGAGTGGCTAATGGTTACTGTAGGTCACACTGTTCCAAATGAAAAAGTACTGTAGTAATCTTATATATATCTTATATATAATAAATGTAATCCTACATTTTACAATGACACTGTATACTGTACAGATATCACATCAAAACTATAAACTATAGCAATAACCTATAGGAATAGTATAGGGATATTACAGTGACACCATAAGAGATTTTTAGAAATGCCATATGTACAATAAGGTTACTATAAATTCACCATTGAGTACCACAGACACATTCTAAATATTATAGGAATATTATAGTAAGTTTGGGTTAGGGTTTTATCACATTGCTAGCCAATGAGCAGGGAGATCACGCCTTTCCTCATTCCAAAGGCAGACCATCTATTACATAACCATTAGGCTACATACACTGCTATTTATAGAAGTTTGCCTCTTCAGCTGCCAATAGGCAGGATTAGAGAGTCATCCAATTCACATGAATTACAAGCAATATTATTTTGGCTGTCAGTCCATGCATTGCCTTTGAGAAAATTGGTGTTTGAAGTCAGATTGCACTTTAGTTTCAGGAACACTGGCGACATGTCAACGGATTGACATTTGAAATATTGCAACATTCTGGGGTTTTATTGCTGGCAATATGCTGCACATACGAAGAAGAAGATGAAACTTTATTGATTCAGCCGTTGCAGCAGCAAAAGCAATAGGATCCAGCAGGGAAAGACAAATACAATATAAACATGAAATAGAATATAAAATCAGAGAGCTGAAAACAGAAGAAATAATCCAAAGACTAACAGAAATACTTGTTAGGTTGTAAAAACATATCCTGCTGACAGTTTTAACAAGTTAAAACTATTGTGTGGGTGGGAAACACGGAGAAAGAGGATGGATTACTATATGGATTAAGTTACAGTTGTTACTAGCAGTGGTTATTAAATATGGATTATGATCAGTGTGCCTATACACTATTAAACTAGTGGAACCATTATGGAAATAGTACGATAGGCTCAGACAGCTGGTCAGAGGTAAAAGAGTAAGATGATGCTGGAAAAATGATTTCATGCAAACAGTGCTTCACATTGCAAGTGCGCAACGAGCGTAAGTGACGGAACTTGTGGCTAATATGCGTTACGTTTTCTCCCTAGTGGTGGAGCTGGAGGGAGGGCGCGAGCAGGACACTGTCGTGGAAGTCCTGCCGAGAATTAATTTCTCTTTCGATTAGAGTAGTATATACCCCAGCTAAATGCTTTCGGGAACGGCACACTGAAAGTCGCAAGTGACTGTTGCCAGCATCTATTGGTGCCATGTATACATAGCAGGTGAGTCAACACCATCGTTTGATTCGAAGCAGTGGTTTCTATCCTGTGTCCCATCGACGTTATTTCTCAAAATAGCTCATGTAGCAGTTCCATGCTAGCATTACGTCGCGCTGTAAATCATCAGATGTCGCCAACAATAAACACATATGGGTAGTAGGGAGGCTGTGTGTCGGGAGGAACGTTTCCTTATGCCATTGCGTCTTTAGAAATGTTTACATGCCATGGCGCATGCGCAAACTGTGGGAACATTCTGGGTCATGTAGTTTTTTCACACACAAACGCACACACACCCTCCCCATCCTTGTCAGTACAATTAACTGATAATCTTCACTTTTTCTGCACATTAAATGGCTACAATAAAGCTTTTCCCTAAAATTTGCATCATTATTATATTGTATCAGAATTATTTATATTGAATGAGTTATACTGTAAGAATGTACAGCTGTTGCTGCATATGATTTTATTGTCAGTTGTTCATTTTTCATGTACAGGTGAAAGTAGAAATGCCTGGAAAAAAATGTCTCACAAAGAAGAACAAGAGAAAAGCAGGTAAGCAAAAACAAACAGCAAGACAGTCCCAGCTGTACTTATTAGGCCACGAGGGAAATCACTGCTTATAATTGTATTTTTCAGCTCTCATCACACTGCACTGTACGCCAACGTCCCGCGAACCTGTATGCCCATTGTATACCATCCAGACTACAACATCACCTTTATGGGCCTTGAAAAGCTCCATCCGTTCGATGCAGGAAAGTGGGGGAAAGTCATTCACTTCTTAAAAGGTAGGACAATGAAACACACAATGACAGATGGGGAGGACTTCTCCCCGAGCTGATGTATATGGAATACTTCAGTCACAGTGGATCAGAGAGGAGAGGAGAGGCAGAGAACAGAAAGGAGAGAGGCAGTGAGTAGAGAGGTGAGGTTTAGCTGGTGGAGAGGGGAAAGGTAGAGCAATAGAGCAGAGATAATTAGAGAAAACTCCCTCTGGGTATCTGTGCTAGTACAGTACATCAGACCCGGCCTGGGTTTCAATCCAAGGTCTAGGGAAAATACTAGCTGGCTAACTGGCACGACTTCACACAAACTTGTTGTCAAACTGCACTGTAGGTTATCTTCGCCATAGAAAGTGCGGTATACAGTTTTAATGGATTCCCAAAACTTTTAAGCAGTTCAGAGAGCAAATAAAAACCGTGCCAATGCTGACAGAGGAAAACCTTGTGTTTCCAAAACTCAACTTTTCAGTAATTAAGGAATAACTGGCTGATATTGCAAATGTATCAAGCTGGAAAGCCTACAAACGGATTTCTTTCTTAATGTATTTCACGGGCCACATGCTGCATTCCATTAAAAGTCAGAAGTTGGAAAAAACGGGAGAGAAACATGAACGCCTGTGAGATTTCCTTTGCCCCATGCAACAGCTAATGTTATGTCAATGACATTTGACAACGTGGCTGGTTAGTGCAGCACAGAATGTTTGCAACTCTGTTTTTTAAACCTGTTAAAAGTAATGCTGCGTACATTTACTGTGTACGCCACCATGCTAACATTGCCTGAGTTTCATAAAAAAAAAATATGACTTATGCCAATGAATTATGCCAAAATTGTTATAGTTCAAGGCTTTCACTCAACAGTGGTAGTATATTTTATATCCATTTGTTCAAGACTGGCTTCATGCCCTTCCCCCCCTATTGTACCCTTTTCACGTGGTGCCTTTCTCTCAGAGGAGCAGCTCATCACTGATGGGAATATCGTGGAGGCCCGCGAAGCTACAGAAGACGATCTGCTGGTGGTTCACACCAAACGCTACCTCAACAGATTAAAGGTAGCTGACTTGTTCCCCAGTGTTCCCGATCTATCCCTCATTGGGCCAGCACGGCATGTTCGCGTTCATGTCTTCTCTTTCCTCCCATTTCTCCTCCGCGCATCACATGCAACTCTCAGAAGCACTGACAGGAAAAGGTTGATCGGCTACATTAGCAATCTGAGAGGGATCCATCGGGATTTTAAACTATTATTATCAATAATCACTATGGGAAATCGTGGTCAGATTTGGTACTAGCGTTAATGTGATTCAGTTTCATAAATCAAGCATTGTTTGTTGCTTGGAATTATTGCCTGCTTATTGTTCCTTCTATCTTGACATTTTCCATCTCATATTGTAATGCAAGGGGTGACATGAGAGACTACTTGTACAGCATCAAAATGCAGTGGATTGTCCCATAGGGGAATAGGTTCTCATTCAAGTCAGTCATGCTGGAGCATATTCAGCCGATAGCACCTCTCCGAGCCCCTTGAGTGAGCATTTGTCAGCCTTTCGCAATTTGCCACACAAAGGAGTTGCTTAGGGTCTACAGTGTTCATACTTCCAGAGCGGCTTTGGTAAGATGCAGTTCAGCTAGGCACGCCCAGTCCATAGCCAACCACATGTACTGGAGATGCAGGACCTCTCAGATGTGATTGTAAGTCTCTCGTGCACGAGTGTCTGCCGCAGGAAAAGCGAAGCCGATAACAGCAGTTCTATCATGTTCAAAGACCTCGATGTATTTATCCTCTTTCCTCTCTACTGCATGCAGACCTCAATCTTGGAGGGTGAGAGAGAGTGGTATCTCAGTGCACTGCTATGAATTTACATTTTTCTACACTGTCCTGTTTTCATGTGAGAGCTGAGACCCCGATACATTGTCAGCATTATAATGTCGTTCTCTACTTGGCTTTTCTACACCCTTATATCCAAACCCTGGTGTGCACACATCACAGGAATTAGTTTTTTGCTTTCCTTATTTGCCTTTTGTGCTCTGCAGTCAACTGAGGGCCATCTGTGCTTTTGTAACGGCACAGAAACATCTCTGTATATGTGATTTTGCTGTTTTTTTCCACTTCAGTGGTCTCTGGTCGTGGCAACCATCACAGAAATCCCACCTCTCATGTTTCTGCCTAACTTCCTGGTGAAGCGGAAGGTTTTGAGGCCTTTGCGGACACAGACTGGGGGGACAATAATGGTAGGATATCTTTGTCTCATGTTTTTATTTGATAAGTACAAAGTAACAGTCCAATCAGCTGCATCACAACTCTCCAGGCAACCACGTCTGGCGCCAACATGAAGGCAAATAATAGCTAACTATACATACAACGACCTGGCTAGAAAAAAGAGAGCAACCTGAAAAGGACTGTTGTGGTGTGGGTGTAGATCCATTCAGTAACATTATAAGTTAAAGTGCATAGTCTGATGGGGTAGATTTGTTTCTAAATGTAATGTCTTGTCTTTAACCCTAGTCTCTACTCCAAAACACTCTGATTTGTAGCTTGAGAAGAGTCATAGGAAAGCAAAATCCAAGAAGAGATCTCATATTTCTACCTTTTATGTCTCCTAGACACAAATGAGCTCTTTTTAAGGCTAAGATGAGACTAAAAGCATTTCCGCCTATTTCTCAAATTCAACTCAGGAGAGAAAACAACCACATAACAGCTCATGTTGATCTCACTGTGATTGAAACAAGAGATCTCCAAATGACCTCAAATATGTCTTATTTAACTCTCCTGAATATGAAACCATACGATTAGAGAAAGATCTCAAAGAAAACTCAATACTGTTGTACTATGTGGCCAACAGCCATAGAGTAGGAGCTGATTATCATTATATATGTCACATGTTAGCATCTTCACATTTATCTCATAAAGACACAAGAATCCTTTCTCACCTGGGATTTCCTGTCTGTCTACTGCTGCAAATCCACATCAGTCCATAGCCTAAAGCATATGAAGCACTATGCTGGCAGTGAGGTGATGAGCCTCATGGATTTTAGATTTACCAGGCTGTTGCACACCAGACACTGCTTTATGTTTGTTATGGTGAAACATGCTGAGAGAAGGATAATTTATTGTTGTGCTTGTATCTGCAGACGACATTTAGTACTTCACAAGAGAGATGCCATACCCTTTGTAGTACAAAATGCTACAAGAGACATTCACACTGTTTAGTTAACCATTGGAAAGTCTGCATCACCTTCAAGCTTTGCATTTGATGCCGCACTATTTTCTTTGGGAAAATAGTTGCACAGGATTTCATTTCATTTGATGTTCAAATAAGCTCGTATTTTGGGGTCAAAATAACGTTTTGCATAGCCCAATTCTTTAGTCCTTGCTGATAGATGATAACCTGGGGAGGAACAAGTTGCTTTCAAAACTGAACATCTGTGATGGGGAAGCTCCCAGGGTCTCTTGCAGTGCAAGCAGCACATCCACCGAGTGGAATTGAAATCCATGAAATTGCCACTTGATAGAAAAGACGAAAAAAAGTATGACATTTACTGTTGTTGAAGCTACACAGCCCTGTATAGTGGCAGCCATTGTACGAGTCTCTCCACTGTGCATCTCTCCTGTATTGGACAAGAAGAATTTTCTAAACCTTTTCTGTTTGGGTGGAGTGAAAGTGCAGCAAGGGAGAAAGTGGGACATCCATGATACCTTCATCAGGTGTTCCAAGCTAAAAGTTTTAGGTATAGATCATCAGTGCTTTGTATTGGCCATAACTGCTAATAACTTACATTGTGCTATAAAGTTTTTAAAGATTTTTACCCATATAATTTTGTCCAACATGGTTGATACTGGTGAAGCTTGTTTTTATTTACTCTGTATAAACAAATACTGACACCGATACTGTAATCTGACTTGTGATGTGTTCGTAATTGCTTTTCCATGATCGGGCATTTGTTGGGGATATGTTTCTGAGTTTCCCTCTTTTTCTGCTAGCTATAATGTAAAACTATTGATTGATGTTGTCCCCTTTGTGTCACCTGCTGTGTATTCAGTAGAGCATGACGAGGAAAGTGAGAGCTGTCTCTATTACGCTTGTTATGCAGAAAGGAGGACTGAGGAATCGTGGCGGCGACTACGGCCACAGACTTGAATGCACATGAGCTCATGAGTATTTGGAAATGAAGGGATACTATATGGGTTTCTGAAACGACTGCCAAACAAATCCATGACCAGTGCATACACTTGATATCATTTCAAATGATCGAGGTCTTCTCACTGGACAAGCTTCATTCTATTACTGATGTTTCATGCAATCGCGCAAATGAAATTAAAGGGCTGTAAAAAGAGATGCCTGGTACTTCCTGTTACACTGAGTCCCTGTTTTCCCCAGACACAGTTGAGTGGTTTAGACAGTGTGTGTGCATACATGCTAATGTTTGTTATTACTCTTCCATCACAGAGCCATATTGGCATTTACACACAATCTCTGTAGCTCATATATCCTCCCCTCAGGCGTCCCGCATGCTGAGCTGCTGGAATACATAGCAGAGAACTCTCTTTTTCATCCAGGACCTGCCTCTGAAATGAGCAGCTGTCACTGTGCACGTCACAGCATTTCTCTCAGAGAGGAAGCGCACAGTGGGGAATTTCCTTGAGCTTTCCTTGATTATAGCTTATGTGTCTCAGCTGTTTATGATCTATCTGATTACTTTTTTGGGCCATCAATCCCTGAGAACAAGGCAGTTTTTATTAGATTCCAAGGGATTTCCTTTATTTGTGAAGTGTATTAGGTAAGCCCTCAGTGGCTTCTCTAAAAGGATGAGTATAGAGCTTAGATAACCCCCTCCTCATGCATAGCCATGCACCATACTCATCAGGATTAGATCTCAACATGTGAGAGTTGCAAATAACGACTGTTTCTAGTATATGAAACGACCAGAGTGATTTACAAGCTGAGCTGATAGGGGGTTCAGCCTCTTGCACAAGGACACTTTGGCTGTTGATGGACACTTTGGCTGTTCCAGGGATGACACCTCTAACCGTTCGATTATAGGGTAGTTTCTCCTACCAGTAGGTTACCCTTCTACCCTCCCACCAGAAGCGCATGTGTCTAATCTCACCTCGAGGGGGTTGCATGTCAAAGGCCAAACCACTAAAGGGTAACGCAGTAATGAAAAACTGGTGCCACACTGAAATGTCATTACTTTTCTTTCAACCGAATTCAAAATTCAAAGAAGCCCAAGAGCGATTGTGTGACTTCTCCTGGTCTGTGTCTGCCGTTGCTTTGTATGCAGTGAAAAATAATTACACGCGTGTTCATTCTTGGAGAGGTGAGGTTTAGGGTTAGGACCTCTCTTGACTCTCAGGGCTTCCGTAGTAAACCCAGAGGCTATTTGCTCTCTAAGGTTGGGGCTCATTTTTACGCATGGGAAGACTAACAAAGGGTTAATGTTGGGTGACCATATACATTTAAGTGTTTTATTGTCGTGCATGCCCTGCATTAGAGAGTAGCATGCACTGCCTTGGGGCATATTTCTAATGTCATGGGGATTTTGCTGCATGTTGTTTCTTTTCTTTTTTTCATTAAACATACTTTAATCAATCTGTAATACCGGTGATAAAAACAACCTTATGTGGTTGTTTTGTAGTGTCTAGCAAGCAAAGATGTTCCTGTATGAATTGAAATCTGCGTGTATTAATTCTACATCGTATCTTTCTTTCTTGTCTTAAAATGTTGAACTGAAATATTGTGTCCTCCACAGGCAGGAAAACTGGCCATTGACCGTGGATGGGCGATAAATGTAGGTGAGTTCATTTCCACTCCTCCCACACACTGGTCTTACACATAAATAGACAATTAATCCTTGTGCACCCAAGCACAAATGTCTCTGGGGGAAAAATAGTACACCTGATAGATCGCCCCAGCATTAACTGACAGTGCCGCGGCATTAATGGCAAAGCCATTCATTTTCCTGATGCGTCAGTGGCTTTTGAAGTCTGATATAGGGCTGCAACCTTTCTTTTAAATCACAGTTGGATCATAGCACAACGCTCAATTTCAGAAGTCACAAGTTACTCTCACAGCATAGGACAGTCCAATCTGAAGATATTGGTAGAACAACCCTCACCCAAAGACTCTGATCTGTGGTGTCATGCATGATGTAGCCTGGACCTCCTCCTTTGACACCGAGTCGGAGACTTTCCAAACTCGTCTGAAGATTATCTGAACTTCTTCTGATCTAAATTAGGTTTTTGATACAGCAGTGCCACGAGTTCTCAGTCAAAAAATGTGTCTTTATCTCGACAAAGTCATCCTTTGCCATTTCTGTCAACCACTTTCTCGATTCATTTACAACGGACCTGAAGAAATGTGAATTCCGAGGTTGTGGGTAGGACAAACTCGTCTCTCTTGGTTGGATATGAGAGACAGCAGTCAATGCAGCACTGTCCTTAGGCAAAGACATAACCTATTTCAACACTGAATCTTAGCCGGTTTCCCCTTTAATTGAATGCGGCACACTAATGGAAAAATAATACTAAGCGTAAAATGTTCAAGAAAGTCATACAGATACCATATTTGACGGGGTAGATAGCCTCTCTGACACACTGCCATCAGTGTCCGGGCTGATTCCCCCATTTTGATGAGCGGGAGGTCTTTGGTTGAACAGACAGGGTCATCCTTTTTTTTTTTCTTCTGGTTCGTGCCAAGTTGGGGGCGGAAAAAGCAGCATCAGACTTTTACTCTGTGCCTCCTGCTTACTCAGCTACTTCACACCTTATGTTGATGAATCAGGAAAATATTGTTCTGCATCAATAAACATGATTATAATAGAGATATAAAGGCTATCAGATGCATCCAAGATCTGCATATTGTGTGTCTCACCACTATGAGGATGTAGAGGTCTAATAAAAAAAACTGTGCTTTTGGAGGCCAGACAATAAATGATAATCATATTTCACCCATCCCCTTATTCCCCTGTATTAAGATGCTGCTCTACACTATAGTTTAATGAACATAAGCATAGCAGAGCAGAGGACGCTTTAGCTCTTAACCTGAATGAATGACTAGCATCCCAATAGAAAGCCTCCTCTGAAGCCTTCCCTGCCACCGTGTCCAGTGGCAATTGACCGAGCCTCATTCTGGTGTCGATACGTGCATTGTTGTTCCACAGGGTAACAACAACCATTCTTGTAACCAGCAATCAACTCAATAACAGCCAATAAGGCTCTTTTGAATAATAGACTTTTCAGATGTACAGTGACCTGCTAGGCCTATCTAATGGCCCTGACACTGAGCCACTGGCCTCTCTGTATCCCAGGGGGAGGCTTCCACCACTGCTCTAGTGACAAGGGAGGGGGCTTTTGTGCCTACGCTGACATCACGCTAGCCATCAAGGTAAGACTCCTCAGCTTCTGGTCATTGAAAGCATAACACTGGCTACGTGTACATGCAGGTAGCAACCCGGCTATGAGCCCTACTCTGCTTAAGGTCTTAAATAGGTTAAGCTGTTTACATGCACCTTTGATACCCTATTTATTGAGTATCCTTGTTGCTTTTAATAAAAACTAGTTAACAGAATATTCCTCTCTACCTGTGGCATCCTGGCCACAGACTGAAAATAAATGATGATCCCAATAGTAATAATAAACTGCTCTTGGCCATTTAAAAAAGAATTCACATCAAAATGTACCCATAATGCTGCGTGAGTCGTGAGTTTCCACAGATCCTCACTTAAGACTTAGATGTTTCCATGCCTCAGTAACCCGTTGAATATGGGAGTATCATATTCAACCAGAAGGTACATTTACCTACAGGTGTTATTGAAACAGCATATGGCATCAAACTGCAAACTAACTGCAAACCAACCTCTCAACGAGGTTGGTAAAACTGTGTCGTCTCCAGAGAGAAAGATAATGTTTTCCCTTCATCTCTCAGTTTCTGTTCGAGAGAGTGGAAGGTGTCTCCAGGGCTACCATCATCGATCTGGATGCTCATCAGGTGAGCCGAGGCCATTACTTCTCTGAGTGTCAATGTGCATTGCTCCTAAAGAACTGACATTGATGATGAGATACCGCCCCCCCCTCCTCCCCTTTTACCACTGCACCAATCAATGAGGCTCCCTGCTGGCCAAATTGGTCCTCTCTGTCATATTCAGTGGAATGTATCTAAAAACATCTCCACTGTGAAACAGTAGTTGAGTGCATACTGGCTTTGGATAACACTAGAATACAACTGCGATATCTGCAGAACCAGAAATGTCGGCCGCCTGTAGTTTTGGGCTTGCTGATTCTATAATATGTTTGTGTTTTATCTGTCATTGTTTCATAAGCATTATCTTATTTTGTGCTTTTGTGGCAAAACACTTTGTGACTTTGAAATTTGCAAAAAAACGGCCGTGCTCAGTGTGTGTGTGAAAGAAAGATGTCTTGTATACAAGGCGTTCTTTGATGGGAAACATAATAATCAGAGGTGGTAGGGAAATAGAGACGCTTAGCCTGAATGTGTGTGGTTGGGGCCTCTTCTCCAAGCTCACTATGCCCTGACAAAGTCCAGTATGGCTGAAACACTTCAGCAAGTTTGGCAACGGCTAGCTTGATATTTCCTACCCTCTTCACAAGTGTGCCTTTTAAAATGAAGAAGAGGCCCCGATCACACACCACATTCAGGTAAAGTGTCTCTCTTTTCCATCTCCCTCTATTTACACTTTGTAACTTTGTCAAGAACAGTGTTGTAGAAGGGCTCTAGTACCACTATGGCTATATTACTTCAGCTAGTACTACCTTGGCTACGACTGTCACTACTTGTATAGTCTGACTTACAGGAAGTTGGCCGTCCAATAAGGCCTCCGCCAGTTTCGGGTAGAATGCTCCTCTCCTTCTGCTTCCTGTGTGCTGCTCTTTTCATCCCAGTCTGTTGTTACAATAAAAACATAGCCACTTAAGCAAGCCAGCCACATCGTAGAGGTAGTAAACCAAACATGCTAATTCAGCCTACAGTTATCCATGCATCAAAGACATTTTTCTACAGGAGGAAGGAACCTCAGCAACAGTGAACGCACCTTTGAAAATTCCAAATGACCAGTGACGACCAATTATCAAATTGTGTTTGTTGGGTTTCTGAAAATCTTTTCACATAGAAAACATCCATCTGTAACTCTCTTATATGTTTGTTTTGGAGGTAATTAATGCATTTTTACAACACTTCCTCAAATGTACATATAATAAACAGCTACTACCTTGTTGACCAGTTTGGACCCCTGAGCTAGCGAGCTACCAGTTTAGACCAGCTCCTAACCAGCTTGGCCAAGCATGTTTCCCAGTTTCCCCCCAGACACTATTTTGAAAGTGCACCTTTATGGTGCTGTGGCTTAAGAGTCAGCCCCGATGAGTGTGAATGGTTTAAGAGATACAAGAAACTTGTCGACTTAATGACGTTAAAATGAGGTTGTTACATTTGGCAGAACCAAAAGTAACCTGTAAAATTCATGAACATCTCTGGTAACTAGGGCAAAAGAAAAAAAGAAATTGCCAGAAATGTCAGTCATTCTTTATTATTTCTGAGTATAAAGACTTTTTCAATCTTGTTTCTACCATGTGAGAAATCTCTCTAAAATTAGGTCATTTATATCCTTTTTCTGATTTTCTTTGAAAGTTATTCATACCTCTATTCCATTCTGTATTGACTGTATTCTTGCGTCTACTGTTAAGCTCTTTCTCAACATCCACTTAGAATGCAGGTTTTATTGAGGTTTTATTGTTTTTTATTGATTACATGTAAAGAAATGATTGGCTTGGGCCCAGATTATATTATGGAGCATTTAGCATCCTATCTACAGAAGGCTCTGCAGACAAATCTCTTTTTAACTGTTCCAAGGTCTGGATTAGACAGACGGTAAATTGAGCAGGTTCTTCTACAGGCTACAGACTCCTCATGAATTCACCCCACAAAGAAAGAAAAGTATCAAGTATCAGTTAAAGAGAGTGACCAATGTCATTATTATGAAAATCTCCCAGTAAAGAATTAATCTAGCCTTATCATCCTTGTTCTGAAGGTTATAAATCCTAGCTTTGCTGAGTGTCATTTGGCTTTGCATCAGAGTGGGTCTTTTCCATCACTGGCAAAATCACTTCACCAGTGTATGTTTATTATACAGACTTTATCAAAGCAACTGGCACTCAGAGCTGTGGCAGACAAAGCTGGCCCCGTCCTCTTACCAAGGAGACTCATACAAGGCTTGAGTGTTGTTCAGCCTCACAACACATCAGCTTCAAAGATGAGGAAAAGAGCAGTGTGATTATAGGCTGGCATCAGGCTTCAACCGGTTTAGGTAGTGGGTTTTCTTAAAAATCTATAAACTGAAAAAAGATGTGCTGTGTCTTGAAGGTGCAATAACGAAGGTTGTGATCACATGGCCAAGCGCTGAGATTTCTGTCTATCAATACTCATGCCCGTACAAAATCGTCCCACCCATTGGCATTTCAAGACACTGTCAAATGGCCAATAGAGGTCAATGAAAGTCAGAGATGACTTTAATTTTGTAATAATGTGATACTTTATTGATCGCTGGAGGGAAATTCTCTTTCAGCTTGCCCTCCTCAGGGAGGTCAGAGGTCAGGGTCAGCTACAGAGCTGGTAGGGATTCAGTGTCTTGCTCAAGGACACTTCAGCAGGGCAGATTCTTGCCAACACAGGGTTTAAACCTGGGTCCTTCCAGTTGAAGGAATGGATTCTCCAACCATTAGGCTGCCCTGCCACCCCATTGTGGATGAAATAATTGAGAATGAATGCCCTCTCACATTTTGAATTGATTGAATCGAAAGTGAATTGACCCCAAACCTACCCTGTTCTCATCCACATAAAACGCATTCAAGAAAGTGTCCATTGGATAGTAGAGACTAGACCAGTGTGGATCTCTGCCATGATCTGTGCATGTTTATATATGTGTGTATAAATGTTTCATGTTAACAGCAGTTAGTGGATTTTCTTCCCAGTTGCAGTCATCCAGCTTACTCCAGCAGCTGAGAATAATGACTCAACATTTTAGGGAGCCAGATTATCATATTTTAGTCTTACTTGGTGTTTTCAAAGTAATGACTCATATGCACCACCAATTAGCCCTGGCACTTTGTTAACATTGATGATGTCTCAAGGTTCCCGAGGTCCATGGCTGTATTCCAGAAATACAGCTTTATTCATTTTGAAGTATGGCTCGACGGTAATCATGCTCCTTTACCTATTGACAGGAGAAGGGATCAATGCAGACGCTAAGTAAATAATTCATGAGGGCTGTACGAGAACAAAAGAACAAATCTGCATGAAAGCATGGAGATGGGCCAGAATTGCCCCCCTCAGCACTTAGTAGGATAGAGAGAAATATCAGGGGTGCGTGGTAAAATCCTAATTAGGACCCAGGAACATGACACCTAAAGTGCTCCAGGTGCTCCTCCACCTAAATTGAGATAGATATTTTTATTGTTCACACACACTACATGCTTCACATATACACCGATCAACCATAACATTAAAACCACTGACAGGAGAAGTGAATAACATCGATTATCTTGTTACAATGGCACCTGTCAAGGGGTGGGATATATTGGGAAGCAAGTGAACAGTCAGTTCTTGAAGTTGATGTGTTGGAAGCAGGAAAAATGGGCAAGCATAAGGATCTGAGCGACTTTGACAAGGGCCAAATTGTGATGGCTAGACGACTGGATCAGAGCATCT
>OOFE01027529.1:0-10049 GCA_900323365.1 Monocentris japonica | reverse complement strand
GTGGTGTAAAGCACACTGCAACTGGACTCTGGAGCAGTGGAAACGTGTTCTTTGGAGTGATGAATCACGCTTCACTATCTGGCAGTCTGATGGACGAATCTGGGTTTGGCAGATGCCAGGAGAACACTACCTACCGGAATGCATAGTGCCTTACTTGACAAAGCTGTCCAGGAGCTCCATGTTCTTGCGATCGCTGATGAACTCGCCAATCATCTTCTTGTCCAGACGGGGGTTTTCTCGGAGCCACTGGGCCACCTGGTTGTTGTCCATGGGATTACTGAGGAGGCCTTTCTCCTGCAGGAACTGGATTCCCTTCTTAGGCTTCTGGTTAAACTGCTCTGTACCTGTGATCAGCAACTGGAGGGGCGGCAGTAAACCACTGTTTAATGGCATGCAACCTTTTCTTTGCGAAGTATTTGAGAGAATATGTTATCAGGTGTGTGCATAATTTCACAAGACAGTGCACCTTCTTCTTAGTTTTGATGTCCATCAACTCTTGGGAATCTGGTAAACCTGATGAGAAACGTTGAGGCCTTTTCAGTGCTTTCTTCTCAGCTGAAAAACAGAATGATAAGTTACATTAACTTCAATCTCCGTTTTCAATCCAGTGCTTATAAAGATTATAGTGTAAAACTGTGTATTAAATCAAAGACCGACCAGCGTCAGTCTCTTCCTGATCCTGTCTGCCCAGTCTCATCTTCTCTGCCATCAGATGGCCACTGGTTGGTGGGCATACTGGTGCATTCTCAGCTTCTGGAAGACTCTGATCAGCGGCGCTGTTGCCCAATCTATTGAGGTCTAAAGATAAAGGGGGGAAAAACATCTGTGACTACAAGAGTCCAATATTTCAATTATGTTACACAATTTCGCTACCTTTTAATTATTGTAAATAGTTTGACCAGCATGGGTTTTTAGACTGAAGCTGCTGATTTTTTTTGCAGTTATTCAAAATCTTTAAATTTGACCATTTTCATGCCCAAAACAAATCCAAAATAATTACAGGTATTCAGTGTTTCATCCAGAATCTTGTCAGGGTGGAAGCAATAGATATTTAATTACTAATTGTAGATATATTTTACACTCATTCAATTTCCTTATGGTTGAAACAATAAAGATATCTATAAAGTCACAGGTAGTTCGGCGCAGAGGTCTGTATACCTGTTGCAGTGTCTGTGCTGTTATTAGTTGAGCCCTCCCCTTCTGCCAGCAAGGTGTCTGACTGGTCCTGCTTAGCGGTGCTGTTGAGCACCCTGGCCTGGCAATGGGCCTCAGTGCTGTCAATCACAGTCAGCAGAGCCTCTAGCGAGAGGAGGTGGGTGGTGTAGAGCTGCCCGGACACTGGGAATGCATTCTGTAGCAAGATGGAAATAAGTAAAGGTTTTAGTGAGATGATAAAACCATCATCAGAGGCATAAAATCAAAACTAGGGTTTGGCCGATCTGGGTTTTTTTGAAGGCAGATGCGGATATTTTTTTATGCCAATTTTGTGCTGATGTGCAGTATATTTAAATTGACCATTTCCATGCCAAACATTTGCGTAAATTTTAGGGGTAGAAAAGTCTCAATCAAAATGCTTCAGCAAAATTAATTAATCTTAAGGGCTTCCCACAGACGACCAGTTATAGCATTGATTAATTATACCATAAACATGTACTCAAACAAACTGCATCGTATCCATCATATGGTGGTCAACACAGATTGGCCAATTTTTTATAAAAGGGCAATAAATATAACTATCACCCTTGTAAGTCGCTTTGGATAAAAGCATCTGCTAAATGACTGCAATGTAATGTAATGTAATATATACACACACAGTGTAACCCTAATCAAAAGCATAAAAGTGACTCTTATCTCTTAAATCACCAACTGACAGCAGAACAGTATCATATTTAGAAACTGAACATCTTAAAAATCCTAAAGGTCATCCTAAAATCTTCATCTATAACCTTAGACAGCAGCTTGGTGAGGTCCTCAAACAAGTTGGAGCAGTAGAAGTCACAGTCGTAGTTGATGTAGAGCTCAGTGACGAAGCTGGGGATCCTCCACAGCTGTACCAGAGCCTCCAGGGCCATCTCCTTCATCTCGTAGGGCATTTTAATGTTCTCTGACGTGATGATGTCCATCAGCTTCTTCAGGTGCATCTGAGGGGTGGGGTGGATACAGTTTGATGGCTATTGACAAGTCCTCTGGTTCATTATCTTATGCATTTGTTTTGCACAAGAGTCCTTTAGACTACTGTCCATCAACAGATCATAAAAGACTGAAAAGTCCACTCGGTGCAACACGCTTAAAGGCATCTTGACAGGATGTTTATAGTTACCTCAAGCTGAAACTTTAGATGCCCTCTCATGCTCTCGAAAAGCAAAAAGCAAACTCTTATTGAGGCAGCATACAGGTTCATACGGTCCACACTCAGCAACTGCAACCGAGACACATACATCATCAGATAGGGGAGACTAATATATCAAGTCCCCCAAAACAGTGGAACCAAGTATCTATAAATCAGTGCACAGACAATGATCATACGATATCAAAATGACAGTGAAGAGTACAACTAGGGAGAGTGAAGCAGCTTGCGAGTAATGTTAGCCGAATTCACCTGGAAGAGGTGTCTGCAGAGCTCGTCTTTGACCAGTCCAAGCAGTGACTGGTAGCTGGCAATGTGTGCTGACTCCAGCGCCACAGTCAGCAGCTGCAGACCCATGTGCATCATGGCATCAGTGTTGTGGCGGTCATTGGGATTGGTCAGCGAGATGAGGAAACGGAAAAGCTCCCGTAGACACGGTAGGCCATAGGGTATGAGGGATGCTCCTGCAAGGGAGGAGGGTTGGTGAGCATGGAAGTTAGGGAAGACGGGTTTCTGCACATTCCCCATTTCAAATTTCCATCTTTCATCCAGACCTTCATTTGTCAACAGGATTTGAAGATGTTGGTTGGTGTTAAATAGGGTGTACCAATAGTGGCTGCACAATAGCAAGACAAGCCAAGAGCACTAATCAATGTAACACTTATTTGACATTGCCAGGTTGAGAAAATGTGCTTAATGTTTAAGCAAAAGGCCATTGTTGTGCACTGCAGAGCTCTCATCAAGTACTAGCAAAGTACTGTATACAGGGGGAATACAGTACTATCTAAAGCTAATGCTGGCTAAAGTGCACTAGTAGTAATGATAACAGTTTCAGTTTCTAGCGCCTGGCGTGACGAGGGTTAAGGTCAAGAAGTAATGCCACTAGAGAGTAAACCTCTATTCTTACCGTCCCTGTGTGTGGACTGTGTGAAACGAACTCCTCGGGGATTGACATAGTCCATATCATGGACAGAGGTGCTGTCCGACTGCTCTGTTATGGAGTCTTTGTCCTCCAGAACCTCAGGAATTGACTCCACCGACGTCGACTGAGCTGGTCCAATCTGCCTGCCCTCAGACTGAATGGGAAAGCAGATCACACAACTCATTCTACAGGAATCAAGTTAGATACCAACACTAGAGCTATATGCCCCAACATCACAAATGACAGAGGACCCCATTGGAGCTGAAGTCCAACACAGTCAAACTTCACTCTACATTTAGATCAAATGATGATCTAAATCCATGACTGGACCAGACAACAGAGAGAATCTAAATGTGCCACAGTGGTGACACGCATCATTATTCCAAGTTTCATCAACATCAGCAGTGTCTGAGAAATCATGTGCAACCGACGGACAAATGAATGAATGAACAAATGAAGGGAAGGCAACCAATCCATAGTATCCTACGGAATAAGTTAATATGACCACACTTCGTCCCCATCAGCCCTACCTGTGCATCCAGCCTGCCGGGCTCGGTCCCTGGTGTTATGGCCGCATTACTGGGTGTGGTTGCGGTGGAGCTGCTATGCTCCAGGTCGGTCAGGTCCTCTCTGGATGTGGCCTTGGAGCAGGCATCCAGGCCACTGTCTGTGGTCGTAGGACTGGAGATGGATGAGCCAGCACTGTCTGAAGCTGGCAGGCTAGAGGTAGATGAGCCTTGCTCAATGAATGGGACTCCACCTGGTGGGAAAGACACAGTGTATAATTAGGGTTAGAGTGATATATCAGTGTATATATCAGAGGTTCCTCCCTGACCACAGCAAGTCCAAGTTGATATCGTCAGATGGACGAAAGTCGGTCTAATCCTACTTCAGTATTTTGATCAGATTCCACACGTATGCATGAATATTGCTTTTGTAGGTGTTCTTCATCTCTCCAGACAGAACTTCCTTCCCATGGACGAAAATGCACGAAAATGTGCTAATCTTTCTGATGGTGGTACCATAGGTGCCATTAAGTTAAAAAACTTCAAAATTCATTAAAAAAAAATTTTTTAAATCAGCCATATGTGCTACAGGTGTGAAATTTTCGGAGGATGCTGGCCTATGTGAGAGGAATCTTTTGTGCTGCCACCTAGTGGAAATTATGAAGTTCATCACTACGTTTATTTAAAGTAAGCCAAAATCGCAATACGGCATTGTCAGACACAGACAAGACTGAGTGCTCGAGGGCAACCTGCTTCTCAAATGGTATTCTTATTCAAGTCATGGCCTGCTTATGGTTCTATAACCACCTACTGGAAACTCCTATTTAACTGCTATTAAACTGCTATTTAATTTTCTCAATTTACTCAATTTTCATGGACTTCTTCCTTTTTTCTTCTTCTTCTCCTCAGTTTTTCCTTTGCAGTCCTAGATATTACGCAACTTTTCAACACACTATAGTCATTTAAAATCATGAATTTTTTTTTTGAAAAATCTTGCACTGCAACATTTCATCAATTATCATTATGGGGAAAATAAAAGGAAAACCTAAACACCAAACAGCTTACAGACTTTATCATTTCAGAAAAAGGTATATTTATTTACAATACCTACTGTAAGACTAACAACCATTTAGGATGAGATACAATGTCAAGCATTTATCAATTAATTTGTATATTCCTTTCACAAGAAGAAACAATGGCAGGTCCATAATCTATATTTGTTTAAAGATAAATGTGATATCCTCCATTATCATGACAACACTGAGTTTAAAAGTTATTTTAATACACTTCTCTTGTATTTGCAAATATAAACAATATTTGAAGCCATCATCCTAAAGCTACACCTTAGTTCATAACCTATTAAGCCTGTAACTTTAAAGTTTATAAACATTTCAGACCGCTACTGTGCAAAACACAAAACAGAAACCTTATCAAATTATTTAAAACACCATGTTGTTGAACAGCTAAGCTGTTCCCGGCTGCCTCAATGCTGCTAGCAGCTATATTATTACTGTTATTTTCATTTCAGATGGAGGACCTGTGTCACTTTAAAGATGATGAATATTGGCTACCAAAAGCTTCAATCCAAAAACATCCTTAATGGTATTGACCTTCAAAAACCCATATTGATCAAACCCGCGTGATGATTTAGCTTTGGAGATGTCAATGTGACAGCAATTTAAACAGAATTATTATTATTATTTTGCTGTAATGCAAATGCAATTGAATAACTCTCCAAATGCTGTAGGGTCTATTAGTAGTATTTTAGTACCAAAAAAGCAGCTAAATAGATCCTCCAAATGACTTCAACTTGAAGTCATTTCTCATGGTCTAAGGTCTAAATCTTGTTTCTTCACGTCTCTGACAGCAACAACCTGCACACTAATGGACTGAATCACAGCTAAGCTGTCCAACCCTAGGTGAGTGGATAATTCAGTGTGAGAATCTAAAACTGTCTGTCCACCACAGAGACTATGACCATGACAAAGCCACATAAAACCCCTAACTTCTACTACTTCATTGTTATGAAGTACAGCATTAGTGAGCCTGGAACCCTTCCAGGAGTTTCAAAGCATGGGCAATGATAGAAGATGACCTGAAGTCAGGTTCTAGGAGGCCTGAATGAGGATGATGTACTGATTAATAAGTGTATTTCTGTATGCGCCTTACCAGATATGTTGTTGCTGAGGGTGGTGGACTGGGCCGGGTCCATCTGACCCGGCGGACCTCTGACCATGTGACGAGGCGGCCTCGGTGAGCGTTTCTGCTTCTTCCATTTGGATGACTCACTCATCCCGCCGGCACGCATCTTCAACTGGAGGCAATGGAGGAAACAGACAGGGGGAAAACTTAGTTTGGTTCCACCCAGGACAATACGACATGGTGATGCTGGACCGGTATGAATGAACAAGGCTGGGATAAGATAAGGTACTTTTGTCTCATGCTAGCGAAGCGCAGCTGGAAGTGTTGCTAGTAACAGCAGCAGCTCCAAGGGCGGAAGGAATGTTACATCATTCTCGTTCCTATGCAAAGTTTGACCACAACTATCTAATTAGCATTAGCTAGCTCACCTGAAGTAACAAAGAGAATAACATTGTTGAAAATAAAAATAGACAAGAGAAAGTTAGTGATTTTTCTGCTCACTGGGAAACTGTGAGAAGCTGCTTACTTCCCTCTAGGTGCTGCCAATTCTTTCTGCCTGACACTGACATAATGCGCTGCGTGGCTAAAGTTGAGACACGTTCAACTTGGAGCGCCCAGGGCAGAGACCCAAAACATGCTGCATCCATAATGCAGTTTGGAATTGACGTGCACCTGCTGCGAACAAAACCATTGAAAAAAACAGTGCAGGCACTTTCACAAAGGCATCCTGTGGGATAATGGCTTGACACTAAATATTCCTTTTGAAGTAATCCATTGTGGATGAGACAATTGTAATTTTTGGAAGTAAAAAAAAAAAACTATATATATATAGTGTAACATGCACACCTACTCTAAGGTCAGCACTGTCACTGGCTCTGCTTTTAACTAGGGGTGCTGTTATTATCAAAGATCATGTGTGTTATCCTGCAAAAGCTGTCACTGCATATGGGTGGCCTGTATGGCATGATATAGGTAAGATAGCCGAGACATATGCATGAGGGTGCAACAATGTGTAACAAAGATTCATAATGGAAAAATACAATAATCACAAAAATGTGAGCATTCGTGGGCAATACACTGTAAACTAGATTTAACATGATGAAGACTGTCCAGAGCCATCTACAACTTCAGTCCCTTTCATCAACAAGACACACAGAAACTAGACTATGAAAAAGTCTCCCTTCCAGCCACTATTACTATTAAAGAGTAAAAAAGTGGAAGGTTAGTGGGTTCAGCCTAAAAAGAAGAGAGGAAAGATCATGGGGAGAAAGAGGAGTGTTCATTCTCCAGCCTAATCACTGCAAGTCATCTTCCTTACCTGCACTCGTTTGTTTTTCCACAAGATATTGTAAGCCTCAGGAGAGAAGGGGGAGTGGGCAGATGCCCGTGATTAGTGATGGGCAAAATGTCAGCAGTGGGACACACAGACAACACACTCAAACACACACTTATGCATGATGGGAGGGGAGGGGGAAGGGCGTATCCAAACAGGGCACACACACCATGCAAACCCTGCTGGGATGGCCTTGTTTGGGGAAGGGTAGTGGAGGCGAGAAGGGTAGAAGACACGGAGACAGCCACTGGAGGACGAGCAAGCAGACGACCAGACAGTGTGGGTGGAAGGGCAGGCAAAATCAGGCAAAATCACAAGCACTGCATGGGAGCAACTGCTTCAAGCTGCATTTTTTTGGGCCCGAATGAAAATCATCCATAATGTCGCACTATAAATGTAACCAGTCATCGCACAAGGTTAAACATTTTGGTGAGAAGAAGGGGTATCAAAACAAATCCGATTCAAGCCACTGTAAATTTAGCTATGCACAATGGACTTGTCTGCACTTTTGCCGTAATTTACCTTCTCTGGTGTTCATACCAGTTAAGAGCACATGAAGAAATAGCTGAATTTGAGCATCCGTCCAGATTGCGGTTTGCCCTCGCTTCATTTTGTTATGCTAGGCCTTCCAAGCATGAGGAATATCAGATGTCAACATCTGTCTCCATATACCCATAAAACCCCGTTTCGTGGTTGTTTCTTGTAGGTGGTACGGATTATGTTCTCATTCCTAACAATAGAACCGAGACCCACATTTTCAGGCTTCTTGGTGGCATTATTTGGCATTTACATGCTTGGTGTGAATGCATCTTTACTCCCTTCAGTCTATAATGATGGTCAAACCAGTGAAGTCCAATCTAAGCCATGAGATGCAATTATGATATATGAATACAAACAAACAACAACTGATACAGCCCTGAAACTACTACCCCTTCAGTATACATATTTTGATAAAGTAGACAAACTAGAATGTGAGTTAGTGGAATAGCAGACAAATTATCTTCAAAAGAAAATAAAAATTGATCATTTTAATAACTGATATGGATTTGGATGGTTTGGATATTTTAGTATCTTAGAAATGGATAAGAACAAATATTTTTAAAACCCTGAAAATCAAGACATGGGTTTTGAGCAAAATGCTAACAGCCACAGTTTACTGTACCGATAACCCCAATGAATGCACCCTCATGCACTCCCTCCAAAAAGCCATGCTAACCCTGCCTATGTCAGTGCATTAGTGGAGTGGGCCAATCAAGAGCTGCATCCGCAGTTAAGTACCCTCTCTAGGCCATTCTGACTGGTGTTTCTAGGCTGCTCTGCACAAATAAGATCCTGTGTGTCCAGGATACAGGATGGGATCTGTGGGGAGGAAAACAGTCGTGCAGTTGGACACATGAGCAACTCAAAAAAGGAAAAAACGAAACTTCAAAAAAAGGCATGAGTGGAAGCGGTCAGGAACAGGTGGTGGGAGCAGGACAAGGATACATGTTGGAGTATGAAAGGTTATGACCAAAGAGCTTTGACTCCTATGGATGTTGCACACCAACAAAATCTGTCTCAGGTGGTCTTCAAACAGCAATAACTGGGCTAACATCAGCACAACATGAATGAGAGGAGAACCAAGAGGAAAGAAAAGGGAGGAAGAGGAGGAGGGTGAGAGCAAGCAGATGAGAAAGATGCTCATTCAACCATTACAGTCCTTTTACCTTCTTCATGTTGGCACCCACAAAACTCTTGGCCTCCTCTTTGAATTGGGGTAACCTGAAGGGGGAAAAATGTACACCACCATTTAGTTATGACACAGAAGTTGTAGAGTGAGGGTTTACAATAGATGATTAGCCTCTATTTAGGGATGTTGGAACAGGAAAACATGAGAATCTCAATGGCTTCTTCCAATTAAAACTATCCATTCATAGTAGCATGTGGCGATGGGAAACCTAGTAGTATTAGGTATTAAGGTATAGTATTATGGCTAACGTGCTTAAAAGGGGTAATCTGCAAGATTCTCGTTTTTTGACTTTGGCAACATTTCGTGTTTGCATTGCACTCCCCAGATTACGTCAATTCAACAGTGTGTCCAGTACTGCAACGTCTTTTTCCTTGGATTTTCTGTTGAGTTTGAGTTTCTGTAGGTGGCGCTCTTTTCTTTGTCTGTTCAGCCATGGTGGCTATCGCACACTACCCAGTTCTTCTTCTATTTATTCCGCTGTGGCTGCTACCTGAAACATAAAACACCTCACTTCCTGTGTTTTTCATGGGTATGAGTTATCTCAATCGATGATGGAGAGGAGCAAAACGTACATTTATTTGTATGAAAGTGTTGCAGATTATTACTTAAATATCGAGACAAAAAATGTTATTTTTGTATAATATAACCACACAAAACCTAAAATACATGGTTATCTGAGCGCAAGCGAAAGGGTGGAATCTTGTTTGTCAACTGCAATAATGTTTTCACCTGAAAGACTTGTAGTAAAGGAGAAAACGTTGCTCTAATGCATTTTCGTAACCCAAAACAGATGGAGGAAAAGCATACTCAACACACAGAGAAAACAATACATGTGAGGTCCTAAGCTGCCAGAGGCAATATCGCAGTGGGAACCCTCTACATCTTCAACCTGAGCCACAAATAAACTTCTTGATAAGATGAGCGCCGCTGGCCTGTGTTCTCAACTCATCACACAATGTGTATGTGTGTGTGAGCCACTAGGTTTCTGTGGACTCTTAGGCTTTGCTGGGAAAATGAGATGTCACCGCCCTGTCACTCACACACATACATACATACATACAAAAACATAA